>JAVTVY010019841.1:0-74050 GCA_036873755.1 Hanleya hanleyi | reverse complement strand
CCGACCAGAATATAGTCCTGTCTGCATTGAAACAGTACGTTATTGATTGGTCTAAGCGATAAAAAGTTGAACCTACAGTACCCGCTGATTGGCTGGACCTCACCAAGAGCAAGGTCGTTGAAACAATCCGCCATATTGACAGAAGTACTCTTCCCCAAGCAAAACAAGTATTGAGAAACCTCAATTCCCAAGAAGTTCTAGCAAATCTCCAGAGTAAATTCGTCATAGTCCCAGCAGACAAAGCTCCGAATAATATAATATTCATATGTAAATATTACTATTACCAGGTGCTGATTAAAGAATTGAGTGTAGACATATCTTCATCAAATACGTCTACTTACTCCCAAACTGCATTTACTCTGGAAGATTTATTTAACAATCACAAAAAGCTTCTCAGGGAAAGAGGTATTTGTCTTCCAACCAATCATAACGACATACCAAAAATATACTGGACTCCCAAAATGCATAAATCACCATGCAAAGCTAGATTCATAGCTGGTTCTAGAAGCTGCACCACCAAGCTTCTTTCAACCCTATTGACGAGGGCCCTTCAGGAGGTAAAAGTATTTTGGGAAAGGTATTGCGCCATTATTTCTAAGAACTCTGGCGTTGAATGTATGTGGATATTGAAAAACTCAAAATGTCTTACGGAAGAACTTGATGCTAAAGGTCACATACCGTACAGACATGTATCCACATGGGATTTCTCGACTCTCTATACTACAATCCCTCATCAGGACCTTATTGACTGTATAAGTTCATTAATAGTATCTGTGTTCAAGAAAACTGATCGTAGATATATTAATGTCGGAAGCCATAAACCATTCTCCAGCTCGACTACATACAAGAGATATCATTCATGGGATGTTTCTTTGTTTATAGAGTTGCTTGAATTTCTCATTAAAAATATCTATGTGAATTTTGGCAACACAATATATCAGCAGCATATAGGTATTCCAATGGGTACTAATTGTGCACCCTGTTGGCTGACTTGTATCTGTTCTCTTATGAATATGACTATATGCAGGCGCTTTCAAAAACCGATCCATTCAAAGCCCGTTCCTTCTCATTCACCAAACGCTATATAGACGATCTTCTCGCTGTGGATAATCGCTATATAAATGACGCAGTGAAGGATACATATCCACCTTCACTGGATTTGAAGGAAACTACAGATAGCCTTACAGGCACATCTTATTTAGATCTCTATCTCTATAAAAATGAAGCGGGCATTCTCTCTCGTCGACTTTATGACGAAAGAGATGATTACAATTTCGACATCGTAAACTATCCCTTTCTGGATAGTAATATTCCAGTGGGACCTGCATATGGCGTATACATATCTCGCTTAGTAGCATTTGCTAGATCCTGTGTTAAATGTGATGATTTTAATCAACGTCACAAAACCTTGTTGCAGAAACTTATAAAACAGGGCTATTCCACCAAGCGCCTCCACTCAAAGTTTCTCAAATTTGGCGATACATATCGCATGCTGATAGCAAAATACGAACGTAGCGTGCAAGATCTATGGCGCTACCTTTCGTAACTTGCGTCTAAAATTCCGCTTAACCCGGGGCTAGGGGCCGTATGAACCCATGTACTTCAAGATCCTCATGGTACTCATATGAACAGTCACAATCAAAGCGTGACTGAGATACATCATTCTTTAGATGACGACTTTACAACGAATATTATGGATTAAGAATACTGATCAGCGATACGGATTTGATATTTTTGGAACATCATGATGTCTTGCCGGCATCATTGAAAACTGTTGACCGCTTCTCTCTTGCAGGAAACAAGCCTATGTTTACTTATACTATGATTGTCTTTTTGAATTTGGTGCTAATACTGTTATATGGCATATGGAATAGGTCTATGGACGCGGATATTCTCTAATGGACGACGGCTGGATTATGAATGACGGACTAGACGCTTGTAATTGCTGCATACGCTTCTTGCCATTCTCCGTAACACCACACGACTCGGGCAATGGGTGGGGTGATCATGCTGTCGGCGTGTTGAAGGAGCTTCCGGACGAAATGCGTTTTGCCGGAGCCCGTCGGTCCTGCGATGACGCAAGTGAAGGGATGCTGCCACCGAGGGTCCATGGTTCGAGGTGTATCCGCTGTCGTGGTAACCCGCTCTTGTAAATTTGGTACGAGTGAACTGGAGTGGTGGTGGTGGGTACAACGTCGGTCGTCGTTGTCTGTTCACTGCGAGTGATGATGGTGGTGGGTACAACGTCGGTCGTCGTTGTCTGTTCACTGTGAGGGATGAAATCCGTGGGTCTTCAGACGTACTTGGTGTACTTGGTGTAGATGTTGACTGTATACTTGGTGTGGAGCTCGACGTGGCTTGTACACGGGGTGTGGTGGTGACTGGGCTCGATACGGGGTTGACTGGTGCTATCTGTAGACTGGTTTCACTGATGGCTGGTGTTCTCAGTTGGTTAAGTAGCGTGCTGACATAGGCTACGTCGTAAAACACACCTCCGTACAACACACTCAGCAGGGTTAGCACTATCACCACAAAGTCCACTTGCGCTTTGCGCGTTTTGGGAGACGCTGTGTTCAGAGGCAGCTGCTGTTTGTCCATAGCACCGTGGTCGAACGTGGAATGAAGGATGACGGTAGTGGTGTCTGGTTTTATAGTCGTTTCACCTGGTTGGCAGCGACCCAGGAATTGAAGGAACTGGGCCAGCCTTGCCATTTGACGAAATGAAACAGTTTGCCACGTCGACGTTCCGTTTTCAAAATCTGCTCCACCGTGTAGTAGTCTTGCTGTGTTTTTACGACAGGCTGTAATTCCATCTCGTAAAACGTCCCTAGCAACGGTTCCCCTTGAAGATCTTCCAGTTCATAGACTCGCTGCTGTTGGGGTAGGCGCCGTTTAATCAGGAAGTGCTCATCGCTCCAGTTGGGCAAGTAACTTTTCTCAAATTGACCTTTGACTTTACTGATCCGTACAGGGTCCCCGACCTTGTACACCGCCTTCGGCGTTCGCTGCGATTGCCTGGGGTACAAGACACGCCGGACTTGGGCTTCATTGCGTTGGGTCACGGTAATGGGGGCTCTCTCTATACTCCGATGATAGGCTCGATTGTAACCACTCACAAGTTTCGGGAGAACATCGATGTACCGCCTTGTATTCTTATAGGTGAAATATTTATACATGCGGCCTTTGAATGTCCTGTTGAACCTTTCCACCACGGAAGCCTTGGTCTCGTTGTACGTATGGAAGAAATACACCTTCTGGGCTTTCAGAAACTGTTGGAACGGTCTATTGAGGAATTCCGTGCCTTCGTCGGTTTGCAAATACAAAGGTTTGCGCCCCGTCTTGAAGATGTCTTTGAACGCCGCTATGAGATTCGCCCCCATTTTCGTCCGGATGGGTACCACCCACGCATACTTCGACAGGATATCGATGCACGTCAAGATATACCGATTCCCATCGTTGTGTTTGGCAAAGGCGCTCATATCGACCAAATCCGCTTGCCAGTGGGCATCTATTCCTCCCACGATGACCCGGTTCCGTAGAAAATGGCGACGGACAGATCGATGTAAGGTATAGGTGTCTTGTTTTCTTAACCAATCTCGGACTTGGGCACGTTGTATCCCCTGGGGTTTGGCCGCTCGATAGAGAGCCGACAATGCACTATAGGCCGCCGGACTGTCGGAACTGTAGTATAAGTTATCCAACACCTTCTCCCAGCGCTTCATGGTGACAAATGATGATGGACCCTGGCTCTATCGTTTATTTATAACGGGTATATCTTGGGCCGGAGTTTCTGATTTTCTTCGTTGGCTTCCAAAGTGTCCATGGTAAATGACCAGTCCAACTCGTCTGATGACCGCTTGATAAGCACTTGATCCACATCTACTACGGCATCTTCCAATGCAGACCATAGATCAGGGTGAAGGGTAAAATGCACTGTACCCCCATCTAGCCGAGCCAATTGAGCAAAGAAAGGGTCGCGTCGAATGTACACATCGTGGCACAAGTGGATGAGGTCGCCGTCCAGTTCACCAGACAACACCCGTTTGAATTTGATCCAGCCCTCCCGGGACAGACGAATGTGGGCCGGGCACGGTTGTGTAGGGTCCGCATCACAGATGTCTCCCACCTCCTCCATGATATCGACCTTATCCGCATACACGTGCAGGAAAACCTCGGGGGTCAAGCTGAGATACGCCAGTATTATATGCTCCGTCATGGTCAGTACGTGAATGGTACCAGATTTGATTGTCTCTCGTATTTATAGGGACAACCCCGTGAGATCAAAGGATCGGTTGGTCATGTCACTGGGCTGACTGAGTCTAGCCGGGTAATCAATGGCATCGTCGTCTGGTTCATGGCTAGACATTTGTTCATTGGGTTCTGCCGCCGCTTCTCTCAGGGCACGAGCCCACTCCAACTCGTCTGATGACCTCTCGTCCGGTGTAAACAGCTGGTCCACGATGGGCACCACTTTCTCGAAGGCTGTCCACAGATCGGGGTCTAGGGTGAAGCCTCGCGTAGCGTCTTCGTAGCGGCCCAGGCGTGGGAAGAAGGGTCCACGGTGTACGTAGATGGCATTGTCTATGTGGATGAGGTGTCCGTCGAGCTCGCCGCTCAACACCCGTTTAAATTTGGTCCATCCGTGACGGCGTAACCGTATTCGATACGGTCTCAGCGCGTAACCAGCAAACATCTCCACGGTCTTCCACGAGGGTGACTTTATCTTCATAGACGTGTAACCCCACCCGAGGGGTAAGGGGAAGGATGGCTCGTAGGACTGGTGACATGCTTGATCCAATGACGAACGGTGAATGACACACACTCTGTCTGACCCTCGTATTTATGGTGAGCTCCCACTGTCAATGCCACAGCGCCAGGGTCAATAGGGCACAGACTATTGTGAGGCCAACCAGCCGTCGCTCGTTCCGGCGTGAGCGCTCGTGGTCCATAGCCCGAGCATCAAGGATGGCTGTCATAGTTCAGTAGTGGTGAGTGATGGCAAGCCTCTCCATCGAGTGCACTCTGTCGAGGACCGCTTCTGTGAACTCGTTCAGGATCTGGCGTCGCCCCTCGTTGTCGTCGCCATCTGCAAACATGGACCGGACCACTGCTCGGTAACCCGTGAGTGAATTAATCACGGTGGCATGCTGTAAAATGCGAGTCGCATACGGCTGGATCTCCGTCATGGCTCTGTAACCGTAGAAATGAAGGTGTGGGATCCAGAGGGACGTGTTTTATAGACCATGTCACACATGCGCGCCTAGATGTAGCTCTACGGGTGTAGTCCGTGATACGTACTATTCTGATTGGTTATGTGGCTCCTATAGAGATAGTACCTTATCGACAATGGGGACTACTTGTTCCAAAGCCGTCCATAGATCGGGGTCCAGGGTAAAACCACCGTCGTTCAGACAGAGGAGTCGAGCGACAAAGGGACCGCAGAAAATGTAGACGTCACACAGGTGAATGCTATCACCGTGAAGGTCACGCAACAACACCCGTTTCAAGGTAGTCCATCCTTCCGGTGACAAAGAGACGTGCGCTTTGGGTTCAGGCGTACACCAACACCTAAGCCCGCTATCAATGAGGTCCACTCGTTTGGGGTACAACAATAGGGTGCAGCCAGGTGTAAGCCTCCGGGTAGCCACAGTCCCTTCTTTCACCTCGGGGTGTAGTAAGTCATCCACCTCGGGGAGTACATCTTTCAGTGCCATCCATAAGGGTGGCCAGAGTGTGATATAGGCACCTCCACTCTGTTCCAACCGGGGAAAAAGGGAATCCTCTCCAGCAGTGCGTATGTGCACGCCGACTTCCACGTGCATGAAATCCCTTTCGGGCTCTTTTCCCTGTAACAATCGTGTCAATAGTGGTGTCCAGCCTGATAGCGATACCAAAATCTTCACCTTCTGCGGTGCGTCTTGGACCAGCTCCAGGTGATCGTCATTGGCGATGAGGTAGACGTCGGACGTCAGTTGGAATAACGCAAGCTCTGTTCCGCTCGCTGCCATAGTGGGGAATGAAAAGCGAACGGTTAGAGAGGTGGCTTTATAGTGTACCTGTTGGGTAGGGTTTTATACTCCGTGTGAGTCATGGGCACTTGTTATACTCGCTTGCGCCATAAGGTCAATAAGGTTAGAAATGCGCTTTTTTCTACTACACCCTGTGACGGCCCTTCGTGAATGGGCGTAACCTGTGAACATCATAGGAATGCATGTAATAACCTGTCTGTGGGGGTTTTCCACAATGTCGTTCACCTTCGTGTCTTTTCGGGTACGTCCGTGTCTTTTCGGTAAAGTCCGTGTCTTTTCGGTAAAGTCCGTGTCTTTTCGGTAACGTCCGTGTCTTTTCGGTAATGTCCGTCATCCGGGTATATATGAGGGTCTTGAGGGGGGCGACTGTATGTGACGTGTTGTATGTGTTTTTCTCGGCGACGTCCGTGTCTATCATCCGGGCACATCACGTCTGCGCCTGCATTGGGGTATGTATGAGGGTCTTCATGCGCGCGCGCTGCGGATTCACCCACGCACTTCCGGATAACCCGCGCGCGCTGCGGCATCAGATCACCCACGCGCGCGCGCGCTGCGGCCGGGGCGGGCCGAGCCGGGCCGGAAAAAAACCCCGGAGGTTGAACATCCGAACGTCTAAGAGAACATTGGAACTCTTCTGGGTTTGGAGGTGAAACCCGGAAGTGACGTCACAACCCACGTGACCTGCGCAGCAGAATGGAAACGACACCCTAGTCTAGCCCCCTCACATAGGCTTCACATGGATACCTCACTCGATCCCATCGGCCCACTAGTGGCCCACCTAGACCCCAAAACGTCTATTTCCATACCCTTTGTCCACTGCGTATGCGCAGAGTGACGATATTTCAACCCCGCACTCACCCCATCAGATGCCCCCTCACATAGGCTTCACATTGATACCTCACTCGATCCAATCGGCCCACTAGTGGCTCCCCTAGATCCCAAAACGTCTATTTCCATACACTTTGTCTATTGCGCATGCGCAGAATGACGATATTCCTACCCCACATCCATCCCATCGGTTGCCCCCTCACATAGGCTTCACATTGATACCTCACTCGACCCCATCGGACCATTAGTGGCCCACCTAGATCCCAAAACGTCCACCCCGTATGGACCTATACACCCACAGCCATGCAGTATAGGCCTATGGGCCTACCCAGGCCTCGGTGACTTTTTCCAAAAATTTCACCGTTTCGCTCCAGGACCCTTCCCATCGTGTTCTAAATGACGAGACGTGAAAAACAAATCCAAGCAACCCATATCACAATGAACGTGTGTGAATTTCCCAGGTTGCACCTATACCCCCCATGGCCAGCCTATGGGCCTATATACAGACCTCGGTGACTTTTCCCAAAAATTTCACCGATTCGCTCCGGGACCCTTCCCATTGTCATTTTCTTGGCGAGACGAGAAAAACGCGACCCCACAAGCCATAGTAAAGCCCACGAAAAAAATTGACCATCCCCATACCCCATACAGGCATTTTCCCTTATATTGTATAATACAGACCCCTATTGTAGGCGTAAAGTCCGTGTTCCGCTTTTTATAGTTTCGGGGGAAAATCCTAATTTTACATGCACCCACCCCATTGACTTGATAGGCAGGTCCCAATAAGTCCGGGGACCGATGTTAGCCCTTTTGGCTAGGGTTGATAGGTGTTTTCCCCTATTTTAGGGGTAAAGTCCGTATTCCGCTTTTTATATTTTCGGGAAAAAATCCTAATTTTAAATGCATCCACCCCATTGACTTGATAGGCAGGTCCCAATAAGCCCGAGGACCGATATTAGCCCTTTTGACTAGGGTTGATAGGTGTTTTCCCCTATTTTAGGGGTAAAGTCCGTGTTCCGCTTTTTATAGTTTCGGGAAAAAATCCTAATTTTACATGCACCCACCCATGAATGGATGCCCCTTCACGAATGCTTCACTTTGATACCTCACTCGACCCAATCGGACCATGCAGCGTATTTCAAGTCTGGGGACTACTTTTTCTCCGCGGAAGCTTTTTCCCGCGACCGCATCACCGCGGAAGAATAATCTGACCTCCGTGACATCTTCGGTCACCTCCGTGTACGATATTGTGGGGAAAACCCCACAGACAGGTCAGTACATGTCCTATCATGTTCACAGGTCAATTGAGCTGGTGGCGCCCCCTGGCGGAAAAAGGGGACCAAGAGTTACCTCCCTGGAAAAGGGGAATGGATCGGGTTGCTACCTACTACTGATCTCACTATCACGAAGGCATAACTCTGTTGAGAATGGGGTCCACCCCGCCAAAAATACGGAGACATGTACCACGCACGAAAGAGCATCCTCAATATAATGGCTATAAGGTGTTCATACAACCTGTCTTTAATATTCTTCATCTGTCCTGAGAAATTTTAATTTCGGTGTCTCAAATTCCTTTTTCACACCAGGATCATCATTGTTCCGGTTCCATTTTTCATCAGCATGATAATCTGAAACATCCGATTCTGTGTAGACCTACCAAGGGACGACCAATACGTGCGAGGGGTCACTGAAATTTGCGTTGTTCTTGAAATTCCTGTTTAATTTGGAACAATGATTTCATCTCATAGTAATCATCTTTCAGGATGAAGTTTCGTCGATCATTTTATATCCAGTTCAAAGCTAAATAACACATCTTATGCGCAAAGCGCATTTGTTAAATTAAAGATGGCAGTCGTGACCAGTCTCATGAAACTTAGGGAGCTTCTTGAAATTAGGAACTGAGTTCCCTGGTAGGGATGGCATATGCCGGTTATTCAAATGGGATACACCATGCCCAGTTTGGTTTTCTGATCTGGGTGGATTAGAGTTCCAGTTAGGCAGTTCCCCCCATGCCGCTGCAGGGTATGACATAAGCCATCCTTTGTCTGCCAAACTGTTCCAAACTGTATGGCACGGAGTTCCTAGGAGTTCCAACACGGCGCACCATGCCACTCTGTTTGAAATGCCTTATGCCAGTTCCTAGTATGCTCTAATTTCAAGAAGCTCCCTTACATACCTTATAGTGGGAATAGTGATGATTTTGGGAATTTTTTGATTGTAGCTGTAGCTGTAGAATGTAGATTATAGGCACTTCAACTGTTGTTGTTGTTTTTGTTGTTGCTGCAATCCTAGGCAATCTGCTGTCAGCATGCAGCCACAAGTCACATAGTAAAAGATCCACGTTGTATAAAAACACTGGTGTTGACTCTTGTATAAATCAGTTCGTTGAGATGAGCGAGCAATGACGTATTAAAACTGTAGGATTTAGAATTCAACATTTAATCCAGACCATGTTACTGGAGTGCCTTAACCATCTCTCTGTATATCTCACTTGGTGTCTATGATAAAGTTTTCTTGTGTGGAAACCACCTCTTCTGTGGCACCAGATGTTGTGCCTCCCAGCAGAGTAGCAATGTCAATGACCCTATTGACGAGTGGGGTGTTGTGTTTCGCAAATGATGCATGAATATTGCTGAACATGAGTTCGCGTTGAGGATATATTTTTACCCTGGATAAATAAATTTTATCTATCTATCTATCTATCTATATATATATCTTGCCACTATACACAGCCGAACTCTCGGGGCTATAATACAGCTGGTTGCAGAGTGTGTTTGCAGAGTACCCTTCAAACACACATCAACCAACATAATGGTGGTATATTGTGTGCATACATCGTGAGTAGTATATAAACGGCAAATTTCCCCGCATTGACCTTTGTCCTCTGAGTGCGCTGAGTGTCACTTGACCGGAAGTGCCCTTTGTCCCGTGCGCATGCGCACAATAATGGATACAAATGGTGGGCCGGGGTCAAAGGGCACTTCCGGCCACATGGCCGGAACCGGAAATGCAATCAGACGTCAAAGGTCAATGCGGGGAAATTTTCCGTTTCACGTGCGCTTTCCAGAAGTGGCGTCACATAGGTCATATGCAAATTATACAGGTCAATCGGACCAAATCAGGTTTCTATTTTGTGGGCCCTTATGTGACTTCACAAAGGTCATATGCATGTCAAGTTGGAACTCGACCATAAATGCAAGTGTCAGTCAAAGTGTGCGTCATTCATCGTTCGGCATTTGGTCACCAGTCACCAGTCCTACGAGCCGTCCTTCCCCTTACAGCTCAGGTGGGTTTACACGCCTATGAGGATAAAGTCACCATCGCGGAGGACCGTGATGTTTGCTGGTCGGAACCTGAGGCCATATCGAATACAGTTACGCTACACCGTAACGGCTGGACGAAATTTAAAAGGGTGTTGAGCGGTGAGCTTGAGGAGAAACTCATTCACATGGAGAATGCCATCTACTTACACCGTGGGTCATTCTTCGCGCATGTGGGCTGTTATCAAGACACTACGCGAAGCTTCACCCTAGACCTTGATCTGTGGGCAGCCTTCGAGAAAATGGTGCCTATTTCGGTCAGCTGTTCAGTTAAGCTGGACTCGTGCCCTGAGTGAAGCGGCGGCAGAACCCAATGAACAAATTATCAATAGCATTAACGAAGCGAAGGCCGGCGACGATCCCATAGACTATCCGCCTATGCTAAGCCAACCGAGGGAGCGTTTATATAAACGAAGGACACTGACCGCCTGTGTCGTTCAGTATGAAGAGCTGGGAGAAGCATTTGCGTACACTTCGCCATCCATAAGATGGCTTGCGAATCGTGTGTCTCCATTATCGCGGACCGATATCCAGTACTTTACCGGATTCTGTTCGGCCTTCATCCGGCGGAGAACAGACCCGAGAAATCTGATAAATTACAGGTTTTCATACCACTTCTGAAACAGATATTGCCTGGGCTTACAAAATATATAGGTATGTATAACTTTCGTAACATCCAAGAGGTGTGGTGCATCTGAAATTTTGAACAAGTAGTTCATCACATGACTCGAAAATGGCGAGTTACTTTGGGGTTACGTCGGTAGACTTTAGCTGATTGGCTGACGAAGTCACGTGGTATTGATTTATGGAAATTTCCTCCTGCAGTTGCCGAAAGTAGGCTGAACATGGATACACACGATCCCAGGGTCAGTCTTACCGCGTATAGATGACCGAGATGGTTACAGGTTGCTGGGAGAAGGTGTTGGATACTTTGTAATATAGCTTCGGGGTCCGGCTACGTATAGTGCATTGTTGGCTCTCTATCGAGCGGCCAAGTCCCAGGGGATACAACGTGCCCAAGTCCGAAATTGGTTAAAAACAACAGACACCTATGCCTTACATCGAGCTGCCACGGAACAGTGTCATAGTTGGCGGTATAGATGCCCAATGGCAAGCCTGATTGGTCGATATGAGCGCCTTTGCCAAACACAACGATGTGAATCGGTATATATTGGCGTGCATCGATATCCTGTCAATGTATGCGTGGGTGGTACCCATCCGAACAAAAACCAGGGAAAATCTCGCTTCCAATCGTATATTCAAGACGGGTCGCAAGTCGTTGTATTTGCGAACCGACGAAGGCACGGAATTGCTTAACAGACTCTTTCAACAGTTTCTGAAAGTTCAGAAGCTCGTACAACGAGACCAAGGCTTCTATTGTCGAAAGGTTCAATCGGATATTCAGAGGCCGCATGTACAAATATTTCGCGTGAAAGAATACAAGCCCGTGATGAAAACAGCACAAGACTACTACACCGTGGAACGCATCCTGAAAACGGAGCGACGCTGCGGTAAAACGATGCATCTCTTGAAATGGCAAAGGTGGCCCAACTCGTTCAATTTCTGGGTCCCGGCCGGCCAGGTGAAACGACTATATAGCCAGGAACCACAATCGGTAGCATTCATTCCACGCTCGGCCATGAACACAGTGCTATGGACAACGTTTCCCAAGACGAACAAAGCGCATGTGGTGACACTGCTAACCCTTACGACGTCGTGTACCTCATCTATCTACTTACCCAACCCATTCACAAAAACTACCAGTGAGTACCAGTCAGACGAATGTACAGCAGGACCGACGGGCTCAGGCAAAACACACTTCGTCCAGAAACTCCTTCGATACGCTGACAACATGATTACAACACCGATCGCCCAGGTGTTACGGAGAATGGCAGGCGGCGTACGAGACGATGCACAACATCACGTTCGTGGGAGGGCTACTCCACCTGGCTGATTTGGAACCGGACACTTTGGTGGTGCCGGATGATCTCATGGCGGAGACTGAAGCTCGGTTCACCCAACTCTTCGCCAAAGGCAGCCATCATCGCCGTCTCAGCATCATCTACATTGTACAGAATCTATCCAGTAAAAACAAACAGCATCGAAACATCAGTTTAAATGCACGCTACCTGGTGGTGTTCACAAATCCGAGAGGTACCACTCAACTGCTGCACCTGGCGAGACAGATGTACCCAGGTCGCACACGGTTTGCATTGGAAGCCTTTAAAGGTGCGACAACCCCTTTGACATGAAGCAAACCTCCCTCGACCACCTTCGACTACGGACTGGTACTTTCCCTGGAGAGACCCACCACGTGTACGTGCAAAAATAATGTGAACACACCCACAGTGGCTCCCCCACCTGGGGTGTGTTTGGCTCCCCCAGCTGGGCTGTGTTTGATGATGGGAATAATAAAATATATAGAACACACCATCCTTGTTCATGTTGTCATTGTAGACCCATAATAAAAAGGCAGGGTTGTGGGTTCGGGCGTTAGTTGTACATGATGTCTGGACAAGTACGGAAGCATGCCCCGACACTCCGTGTATTGAAGACTGCCCCACCTGAGTTGGTCCGAACCATTGTACTCAGCGCGAACCCTAACCTTGTACGCAGTCCGTGCGAGATTGGGTACAACCTATCAAAAGGCAACGGACCACTAACCTTCTCCCAGAAGACCAAGTTGGTCGAGCATAAGACAGGTCTCTGTACCCTGGTCAGAAAAACTAAGAAAGAAAAGGTTTCGCAGAAAGGTGGCTTTCTCGGGGCAATTGGGCGGACTGTTAGGCCGACAATGAATCACATGAAAAAAATGGCCCTCGTCGAACCACGTCTCCTTCAAATCCTTCAATCTCCGTACCCCGTATCCTTTACCATCAGTATGTTGAACGCACTCGATGAAGAGATGCGTCAGATCTTACAACGACCATGAGAAAAGCCGACCGTGAGAAAGTACAACGGTACAATGAGACGCTTCAGCGATACATGACGTCCATGGTCCAGTACAAAACCCTCTCTACCCCAGTTCCACCACGCGACATACCGGAGACCTCAGGACCACTCCAACAGACGAACCCAGCATTACTAGTAGCCCCGCAGTGGGTCGAAGACTAAGTCGTAAAGAGTGTACCTGCATCGTTCAAGAAACAAGCTGGGCTGATATTACAACGGGTGAAAGACAGTCCTAACATGGCTTGGAACGAGTTACACACGGATCATCAAGGATCCTGAGGATCCATGTGTTACCTGTCAACGCAGGTCACACACGGATCCTCAAGGCTTGAAAGACATGCATGCCGCTATAAAGGGTGAGGAACCCTTGGCCTGGATGCAGCGGCACATAAAACAGCAATCGCCGGTGCACGCACCTCGCAAGTCACAACGACAGACGCGACCCCCACGGAATTGGAAAGCCGAGTGGGAACCGGAGACGCCACCCAAAACACCACAACGGGTACGCTCCTTACGTAAACCTTTCATATCCTTTACAACACCACCCCTGGCCAATACACCTCACCCCTCGAGAGCCGTGAAACGTAGCAAGTCACCGCGACGTTCACGACGCCGAGGAATAAGCGCCCAAGGCGTATGACAACTATTAATACCGGGAGCGGCAGCAGGAAAGCTCAGGCGACAGGTTTTACCCAACACTACCCAGTAACAGCTCGGCAGCCGTGTTCGCGAGCAATACCCTAACTCAATACGAAACACACTTACCACAAACCTTGCACCTGTCTGGTCGTTGGGAATGTGGTCTGCTAGAGATCCAGTACACGCATATGTGGTACAACGTGAGAGAGGACGCGGTGTGGTATCTGATCACGCACGCCGACAAGACGTATCTATTTGTGCTCCCTCAAGGCCAGTGCCAAACCCCCAAAGTGTTCATCAAGGCGTTGTGCGATCGCACGGAGGGTAAGATCGGTCGCCGGGTGGCTAACAAGATCCTCCCGTGCAAAGATTCCGTTTTTCTATCGTTTAACGAATACAATCAGAAGTTTTAGTTTAAGCTGACTGCTACAGTGGGTATAGAATTCAGCAACGTCATAAACAACTGTTAGGACTGCGTGATAATGTGTACGAGGGTCCTACCAAAGTAGGCTTCACCGCCGAATCCACCTATAGTACAATGGATATGCGTGGTGGCTTGTATGGCCTGTACATCTACTCAGACATGCACACATTGTCGGAGACAGCAACGTACCTCTACTACGCGTCTGTCCGGTGAAAGGCGAGTACGGTGATACGTCGCATACAGTTTCAAGCACGTCCTTTATCTACCGGTCGGTCAGATCGATATTAGCTCCATCATCATCGATAAAAGAGACGTTATCGGTCAACCGATTGCATTCGATCGTGGGAAAGTGATGCTGACACCTCATTCCCGTCAAGTCCGAGCGGTTCACTTCGCATAATGAAGGTGCCTTATCAATGCAATACATCCAGTTACGTCGATCATTACACCAAACAAGCCGGGAGTAGTCTACCCGTGTTCAGCGGAGCACGTATTCAGCGCGGGCATGGGATTGGCAATGTGCTTGGCAGCATCGTCGACACTTTTCTTCGATGGTGACGCGTGGCGTCAAAGCATTAGAAAACAGGCTGTACGAGGCGGTCTACAAGTCATGGCGTATACATTCAGTCGTGTAACGGTTCGACCGGCTGTCAAACGCCAAGCCAAAGAATCTGGGCGAGTCTTGGTCGCCAAAGCCCAATGCGTCATTCGCCCTAAGCACAAAAGACCTGTGGTCCCAAGGTAATGCACCAGACGACGGCTGAACAAACGACAACGCACATTGAAGAAGCGAGACATCTTTGCGAAAAACATGGCTTTCATCCACGCCGAGTCGTGTCCTTCTACCAACAGTGAATTTGATTTGTGGACCGTACCACCTACCCAGACCAGTGCCGAGGAGGGATAATGGGTAGGATATCGACACCTTTCCCGCATCACAGCCACAGGACCCATTGAATTCACCATCACCATCGCTGGTACGACATACCCGGATTTAGCACATACGTACCTGTACGGGAAAGCTAAAATCACCACTACAGACGGGTCGGTCCTCAAAGCAGATGCTTCTGTTGCTCCAGTCAATGTCTGGCTCCATTCGCTTTTCCAGAAAGTGGATATATCGCTCAGTGATAAACTTGTGAGTGCAGCGACGAACATGTACCCGTACCTGGCCTTCATCGAAACTATGTTATCGTACGGGCGTGACGCTGAACAGTCGTACTTGACAGCGCCGTTATTCTATTGAGATACCCCAGGCAAGAGGGAGGCGAGTCCTGATAACCTTGGATGGACAGATAAATTGGCATTCACGGACGAGAGTCACTCGGTCGATATGATTGGACGTCTGCATGCAGACTTATTCATGCAGGACCGCTACCGCTTGAAATAGATACGACTGGTGCGAGCAACGCTTTACGCTCCAACCTGCTAGCCTTGTTACGACGAAATAAATCGTACATGCCAGGAGATTGCCTCATCCGGGCGGGTTCCGAATATAACTTCTCCAAACCGGTTTAGGCCCGAAGCTAGAACTTCGGAAATCTTCGTGCATGCACTGAGATAGATCAGACTGGGTGGGACTTTGAACGAGCACGACGTACATTAAGAATTCGGGCTGGAATGGAGGGAGAAATTTAATGGGGGATATTTTAGCTCTATATCGTTCTGGGTGTTGCTAGGCGGGGCACACCTTTCTACGACAACTGGTGTCAGAAGTGGGATTAATTTTTTTCATGGTTGAGAACCAATTTATGCCTGGAAGTCTGAAAAATTTCCGGTAAACAAGCGCGGGGTGGAAGTCGGCCATTTGTCCTCTCTCTTCCCGTTCCCCACCTTCCCTGTTTTCTTGGCTGGCTTTCCACAGGTTGATTGTGTATTGAATTGTTCTACCGGGAGTCGGTCATCTTGACATGTGGGCTATTTTGGTGGACAATTCTGTATAAATTATTTCACGGCTGGTAGGCTGTCGATTGTGTTAAACAGGTTTCTCTTTGTCTCGGCTGATAGGCTAGCTACGCGATAGTGAAATTTGTCAATATGATCACACCGGTTTGTGTGATATAGAGGTCGGTTAGGCGTTTCCCCCTCTTTCGTTGTGAAACTAGTCGTGTATTCAATTCAGTCCATGCTATCAAATATTTTTCTGGTATATAGCCGGCTAAGCTTGTCAACATTTTTTGGAAATAGTGCATCTATCGCATTTACTTATTAAACTTGGTGTCGCTGTATATACAGTACCGGTATTATTACCCTCTGATAGGCGCGCTGTGTTATTAGTAAGGCCAAGGCGGTATAATTTGGCACTGTCGACAGCATATATAGATCTGTGTAATGTGGCAATTAATCGTTTCGCCTCTTTGAGAGACTCGATGTGCTCAATCCGGTCCGTGTTATTAAATATATTCCTGGTATTTAGCCAGTTGAACTAGTCAACATTTCTTGGGAATAGTGTTTATTCTATTTATTTATTTATTGAACTTGGCTTCACCGTATATACAGTACACTGTCCTGTGATAAACGCGATATGTTATCAGTAGTGGCATTTTGACCGTTCGTGGCCAATGGGTGGGTAAGAGCCGGATAAATTGACTCAGTTGTTTATTGAATGCGATTGGAGCCTGCCAGGTTTATACAATTTTCAAATATTTTTACTGGGTTATCATATAGAGCTTGTATATCGGGGAGATTGAAATTTTTATGGACGTTTTTGTCCATCGTCACTCCAGGTGTTGCTGTGTGATGTTGTCTATGTGCTTCTGTATGATTGAATTGTATTGTTTCTGAGATTGACTTTTGTGTGAGATTTCTGCTATTTTCTGTGGGTCTCTGGATTCAAGACTGAAGATTTTGCCGACCTTTACGAGGAATTTGTAGGAAGAATATAATCGTGGGTTGATAGTAAATGCCCATATTATTCGCGGCCCAATTTAATTTGAGAACGGTTGATTTTGTTATCTGGTAACGTTTTTCCCATTCTGATACAACGGAAACGTGTTTGTGTTTATTTCAAGATATTCCTCGAATGGTAGATTCCTAATTTGCATACGTTTATTTTCTCTTCTTTCTCGAATGGTCTGTGTCGCCAGAGACACAGCGACTGAATAGGTTGGCTGTCAACTTAAAAAAATCGCTTATTGGATTGATTTTGCCGACTAACTATTTTTGAGATGAGTATTTTGTTTGTCCTGAGTGCACTCTGGGTTTCTTTAGTGCCCTATTCATAATTAGTTGTAAATTGAAATAGTGCAAGATTAAGAGAGAAGTTGCAACAACGCGTTGACTGTGTGGTAACACGAGTTGCACTTGTTCTAGAGATGGGTCTTGTTCGTTTTCTTTTTCGCTAATGGATATGGCTGATTAGGCACAATTGATTTGGTTCATAAACGTGTTTCGTCATTTTGAACTCGAACCTGCACATGTTTAGATATTTTTTTTTTCATTCACTGAATGTTAGTAGTTGACACTGCGTTTCATTTTTCGTGTCCAATTTGGTATAGGAGACATACCGAGATGGACTGTCTTTCTTTTGCTTCAATGAGTTTCTGGAGTGGAAACTGAGTGTGAGGAATTGACACTACTATTTATTTTTGGTGTCAAATTTGGCGTTTTGTAACGGACATACCAATATGGACTGTCTTTCATTTATTTCAGTGAGCTTCTGGAGAGGAAACTCACTGAAAGTCTTTGATATGTTTGAAAGTTATTTGATTAGATTTTGATTTGGTATTGCTTATTCTTTTGAATTGTTTCCAAATACCGTATATCATTCCACTAAAACATGGCAGATTTAGGGCCCATTGATGTGTCAGTGGCTACAGGGGAAGCACTGCAAAAACTGAAAGGGGTGTGGAGTAGTCGAAGTGCACGTGTGGTAGCCTTGCAGGAAGAGGGCAGATTGCTTAGTTTTAAGGATTTTATGCAGGCGACACAGTTTAGTGCCAGGCATATAGCCGATCTAGTGCTAGAGGGGCAGGTAATAGGTTTAGATTTGTCGGGAAGTGTGGAATATATTATGGCTGTAGTTGACCGTCGTTTACAATCATGGAAAGTTAGAATAATGGCTCAAGTGGAAGCATTGGATGTAGAAATGGGCCAGTTGCATGATAATATCAAGGCATATGAGATTCATTTAGGCCAATTGGATGAAAAGATAGTTATGTACGCCGATTGAGTCAATTGGACCAATTAGGTCAACAAATGGTTACACAAATAGGTCAAGTTGATGGTAAAATGGAGCAAGTGGGTTTAGATATGAGGACTGTTGTTGCATTGCTTACTGCTCCAAGCAGGGAAGGGTCAGAGATTTCATCACATGCGACGTCTGGACAGACAACGGGGGACGCCGGTCAGACAGACCCAACACATATTGTTCTGAATAATAGACCTGGGGGAGAGACTGCAAAACAATTGAATGCAGCCCCTGTTCAACAAAATGAACCACATGTTCAAGTAAATGCATCAGCTGCTGAATCTGACCTCTCATGCTTACTAGATTTGAATGGAGTGACAAGACTGGACGCTTGTCTGGCATTTCCAGATGTAGATAATGTATTCCAGCAATCGCAGCCCAGTGGTGAGACTTTAGTTCCAAACTTTCAGTGCCCAGTAGATAGGGATGGATTTTTATTAGATGATGCTATGGTAGGGGGACAACAAGGGGATCTAGATAATGGGATTCTGGCCGATGTGTCCGCCACTGATACCGAGAGAGAGGTTGAGGCCTCTCCAAGTAAATGTAGTGGATGCTCGTCCAGATCCAGATCAACCGAGCGACATGTATCCCGAGAACGCCACCGTAGCCAAAGTCCCCGGCTTCCCAAGACTTTAGTGTTTTCAGGAACTAGAGGGGGCTGGATTCCATTCAGGGTTAAGTTTGAGTTGGAAGCTGAAAGTAGAAAGTGGAATAAAGACCAGTGTCTTAAAAAATTAACTGATTGTATTCATGGCGATGCCATGGTGTGTTACAGCTTTCAATCGGAGGCAGTCAAAACCTCGTTTGATATGCTCCTCAAAGCAATGAAATGCCATTATAATAGTAGGGAACCTCCGCGTGTATTTAGGCAGCGTTTGCAGGCGGAAGAGCAGGGTCCGGAGGATACTTTAGAGGAGTTTGCTTTTAGATGCGCTAGGTTGGCAAGGGACGGGTATCCGAATGCACCGGAAAAGATTATTGAGTCAGTAGCGGTGGAACATTTTCTTATGGAGTGTAGGGAAATACAGGCTGTGAGATTTGCTATGGAAAAGAGTCCCACAACAATCTCGGAAGCCTTGAGTTATGTGAACTCCTCACGATATAATCTGCGGGAGTTGGATTTTCAGACAGTCACATGTAGGACGGTTAACGTTGATTCAGTGGGGGAGGCTTTTCCTGATGCTTGTAAGGCAGAAGGGGAAGGGATAAATAAGAGGTCCCCTCGCCGTCGGTCATCGCGGCCCTTTCGTCCACCGCGACTCTGTTACTCGTGCCGTAAACCCGGTCACATAAGCCGTTTTTGTCCTGTTAGACGTGGTTTAGATGGGTGGGCTGAATTGGCAACTGCAAATGGTAGTGTGGGTTCGTCCACGGGGGACGAGGCAGGCGTTATTGAAATTACTGCAGCAGTTAGAGATGTTACTCTATCTCGTTCCCAGGGGTGGGCGATGTCCATTCCAGTTAAGGTTGGGTCTGTGCCGGTAACTGCTGTGGTAGACACGGCCGCCCAAGTCACCGTCATGAGTGAACATTTATTTGCTAGGTTAGGTCTCCAGGGGTTGTCGTCTTCGCCTATTCGGTCGACTGGTGCATTTCGAGGAATGACCAGTATGGGAATGCTAGTTCGGCAGGTCCCATTATCCATCTCCGATTTTCACTGTACTGGAAATATAGTGGTGGCACCCTTGGTTGACGACCTTTTGCTAGGCTTCGCTTTCCTGTCAGCCTATGGATGTGTTGTAGATTTTAAGGATAAAGCCTTGGTTGTTGGGGACACCAAGGTTTTTGCAGATTGAATGTTTATGGAATGCTGACTTGTTTAATGTGGGCTCCATTTCGCTCTGCCAGTAACTGATAAATGGTGAAGTTAGTTGATGGGCCATTGGTGACGCATTTTGTGCATGCGTCTGAAGAGATGCAGTATAGTGTCAGCTTTGTGGGGATATATGTATGTGTGCCATCAGGTGTATGCAGTGATGCATGTATTGTATTAGGTTATGATTTTCTATGTGAAATTATCCTATTTGGGGTTGATTAGATTTTGTTGTACAGGATGTTTGTTTGAGGCATTGTGGAATTGAGGACAAAAAAAAATATAAAATTCTAGACCCAAACCGTTGTTAATGTGTTGTGTAATGTAATGTGTATTTTGGAACTATTGTTCTAGAATTATGGTGTGTGTTGGAGAACTCTCGTGTGTGTTCGGGAGTTGGATGTTCGAAAATTGTGATGTTTGCTGCGGCGTTATACGTGTAGTGTGTTATGGGAGAATATGATGATGCGTTGTGATGAACTAGGTGTGTTTATGTAATCTGTGTGAGGGAATCGGGTGCTGGACGCCTGGGTTCGATGGTTGCTGTGTGATTAGAGAATTTCTGTGTGTGAAGATTCTGTATGGTGGATCTACGCGTTAATGACGTTTCTGTGCGACTCCTTTTGAGATTTTATAACTGTGTGTTCTTTGTGGCTTTTTTGTGTGTGTTAAGCTGTGTGTTACGTTCATGAAAGTCTATGTGAAGTGAATTTATGGAGTGACTTGGATGAGATATGGCACGATAATATGTAGTGCGGTTAGCCACGTCGGAGACCTGGGGTTAAGGGAGATGGGCCCTCTTCCTCCCCATGTCTTCGTCATGGAGCCCTGGTGAGAGTTGTCTCTGAACCGTCGTGCAATGCGTGTATAAGTTATCGTGAATCCTTTGGGACAAGATAGCCACCACTTGGAGAGTATCTAAATACGGTATTGTTTAGTCATGATCTCGCAACTTTTCTATGGTCTCAACCCTTTTCTATTTGTGAGCTGGATATCTGAAGGGGACTAGTGTTTACGATGATGTTCATCCGTCGCGGATGCTCATTCTCTCTGGTGGGGTAGCCGGTTGCGAGGGCGTCTGTACATTGTGGTCAGTGGGCGTGTGGTGCGCACACACGTTTCTGGTTCATCGTGCGTACGCCTTTGAAGGGCCCTTCCACTCGAAACTGTTGGCTACTGACGAAGACGAGCCTTGAAATTATTAGGGGAGGGAGAATGGGGAGCCCAATTTATAGTCTGGACAGCAAGTAGTTTAGAGGCTTGTTCCAGTAGTGGATTGTATGACGGCCTGGTGCTTATTGCGGCCATGTAGTCGGTAGGCTGGCCTGCCAATTTATAGCCTGGATACCAGTCGTGGGTTGGATGATGTTCTCGTATTTATTGCGGCCATGTAGCTGTATGTAGCCAGAGTTCCGTAATAATTCGACATGAGGATCTGTTCGAGTTAATGACATCTTTATTCAGGTATCGACATCAACAATAGATTCGTCGACCCGAGCAGAAGACCTGAGAAATAGAATAGATTGACCACAATTCAGCCTATTATCTTTGTGACTGATGATTAAACAATAAAGTTACTTAATGCTGCGAGTCTTTGTTCTGTTATTATATAAACAATTATTCTGTAACTGTTTATCCAGCAACGTTATGCCATTCACACGTGAGGTTCATCACACCGTTACCATGGATACCATTATTACCAGTGAGAAATATTGTATAGGTCAATGAAGACAATATAAATTGGGACTTTACGTTTACACA
Organism: Hanleya hanleyi; assembly: GCA_036873755.1. Classification (NCBI taxonomy): domain Eukaryota; kingdom Metazoa; phylum Mollusca; class Polyplacophora; order Lepidopleurida; family Hanleyidae; genus Hanleya; species Hanleya hanleyi. Next base: position 52,092 of record JAVTVY010019841.1, on the reverse strand, counting down.
ATTAATCTACGGTTATATGGTTCCATAAATATAACTACGGTTTACAATTGCTGGGTGAAATAACCTACCCCGATGGGCCAACTGGCGATCATGGAGACAGGAAGTGGATCCAGGAGAGACCAGATACATTTACACATCAGTTTACCCTGCATAAATAATAGCAGAAACCTTTCGTAGCCTCTACCACTAATGGCTAATACAATTGTGTCAACTCTTATGTCTAAAATCTACAGATAAAATAGTTTGAGCGGGTTTACAGATCTATATAGTGACATTACTCGTTTGTTTATAGTTTTCCATAATGAACTCTAACACAAATTGGCGCGACCAAACTAGGTCAACAACGTGCTTTTACAGAAGTTATCGGTCTGATTACCAATTTAGTAGATAAACAGATCATCATCAGCCTACAATTGTTCTGCGGCTACTACAAACAACAGGAAAATAGTAACGCTACTCACGGTAGTTGACAACTGCATAAAACTTGAAATTACATCAAATCAATCAATAAATTCTCTCTGTCGACTTCGTTTGTCGAACAATTCGCCAACAGTTTCGTGTTTCACAAACAAAAAGAGCGAAGTAAAGGGCGATAACTCTAATGTACTATTCTATGGAAGAATCCTACTGATCAATGGGAGACAATGAAGCGTAACACTGTCCACATCCTTCCCAGCTTTATGTCGATAGACCCTATCGATAAACTAACCAAAGTTCATTGTCTATCACCTGGTTGTGAAGAATCAGTATTAAGTAGCTTGCCTGCTTCACGCATGACTCTGACGGACAGTTCCATAATCGCTTCCTGGTATGACCTCGTATCAGAAGTTACAGTGTGTACAGTCACGGGAGATTGCGAAGCCTGTCCGGTGGCTGCGTTATCTTCGTGTAACACAGAACGTGGCTCTCTGTGGGGATTGTGATGTTTCCCTGCGGTGATTCTCGCAGTTCTCCTCAGTGGAACCACGGGATCAGAATCGGAGTCACTGCTAACACAGTCCATGTCCGGAGTCTGTTCTTCATTGCGAACTTCAACCGCCACTCGATAGTCAGCATCATCGTCACTATCACTGGAAGAGGAATCTGCAGGAGCTGATCCACCGACATTCTGCGGAACCTGTACAGGGGGATCCTCGAGGATCGGTTGAGGATACAGACGTAGTTCAGTCTGCTTATAGTCCGGTATACTCATGTCCGATATCTCTGATCATTTCCCTGTTTTTCATATAAACGGAGCCTCTCCTACGTTCACAACCACCGAACAAAACATCGTTTACCGCCTCGTTAACTCTGAACAACAAACTCTATTCAGAGAGATGCTGGGGAATGCTGACTGGGAAAATGTCACTAATCAAGATACAGACATTGATGAGGCTATGGGTATATTTGTCGATAATTTTACCCCTATCTATGACGAATGCTTCCCTTCCCGTACAAAAACTGTTGGCAAAAGAAAAATAAACAAACCGTGGATAACGCCCTGTATCATTAACTCAATACATGAAAAAAATAGATTATACAGGTTACACATATCAAAGAAACAAACCGAAACTACCTTACGATATAAGCAGTATAGAAATAAACTCAACCACACTCTGAGACACGCTAAGAAAAAATACTATGAAGACAAATTTAACGAACATAATAATAATATCAAGGAAACATGGAAAATGATAAATGAACTTATGGAACGGCGAAAGTGCAGTACTCTACCGCGTAACTTTACCATTAACGGAAATGAAACTACTGACGCATCAGAGATAGCAAACCATTTAAACGATTATTTCTGTTCAGTTGCCTCAAACCTGGCCGCCAAAATTCCGCGATCTCCAACTGATTATAAAACTTTCTTGACTCGTGAAAATCCAGAACAAATCATTTTAAGTCCTTGTACACCAGAAGAGATAACGAAAGTTATTGCGGAATTAAAGGTTGGATCTCCTGGAATAGATGGCATCCGTATGTCGCTAATCAAACCCATCTCGCATCTCATAGCACTTCCTCTATCACATATTGTAAATCTGTCACTCCAGCTTGGAAAAATGCCAAACGTTTTGAAGGTAGCTAAAGTAACACCTGTGTATAAATCCGGTGATAAACACCTAGCAAGTAATTACAGACCTATATCCCTGCTTTAGTAAAATTTTCGAAAAGATCGTTGCCATTAGAATGACATCTTTCCTGGAAGCCCACAATATTATCAGTCCCAATCAATTTGGCTTCCGGGCTAATCATTCCACATGTGATGCAGTGTTGGCACTATATGATAAATTAATTAGTGCAAAAGAGGATAAAAAGTTTAGTATTGCCATGTTTCTTGATCTCTCTAAAGCATTTGACACCGTCAACCACCAAATACTGCTTCATAAACTCGAACACTATGGATTCCGAGGAATTGCCAACGATTGGTTCCGCAGCTATCTGTCTCTTCGGTCTCAGTGCGTGTGCTATAACAATGTACTCTCTTCAACCAATATCATAGACTGTGGTGTACCTCAAGGATCGATCCTCGGCCCCATTCTTTTTCTGGTCTATATTAATGATATAGCCAAAGCATCCGATATTCTAGACATACTCCTTTTCGCCGACGATACAAGCGCAGTTTCTTCCGACTCAGATTTTGATAATCTAGTCGAAACTCTGTCAAACGAGATCGCCAAACTTCATAACTGGTTTTCCTGTAATCTGCTGTCTCTCAACATACAAAAAACCAAATATATGCTTATCAAACCGACCAGATACACTAATCGTATTACATCTAAACTGGTCCTCGATGGTAATGAGCTTGAATGCGTCAATACATTCAAATTTCTCGGCATTCTTTTTAATGACAAGCTAACCTGGCACTCACATATTGAAGCACTATGCTCAAAACTGTCAAGAAATATAGGTATTATAAATAACATTAAACATTGCGTGAACAGAAAGACCCTAATTCTTTTGTATTATTCGTTATTTTACCCCTACATATCCTACTGCAGTATGGTCTGGGCAAACACTTTTCGAACGCACCTTCAACCACTATTTGTCCTACAAAAAAGGCTCATCCGCATCTTAACTGCAAGTGCCAGACGTGCCCATACCAGAAACCTATTTGTAGAAATGAATATTTTACCTCTACATCTAGTAAATGACTACCTAATCCTGATATTTGCACACAAATTCTTCTACCACTCGTTTTTTCTTCCCTACCTTTCGCGCAATTACTTCACCAAATTATCTGCAGTACACAATTATCCAACAAGACAAGTTAACCTTAATCTGTACAGGCCGTTTTATCACTCACAACTCTCATTCTACTCCACCAAAATTAAAGGACCACGTATATGGAATTCATTGCCAGTCAGCCTGAAATGTTATGCCTCCAAGTCACTGTTTAAATCCCGACTGAAAGAGTTTTTGCTCAATAAATTCGGACGCTGATATGGCTATCATCAATTCTAACCGAAATTTCTTGCCTACCGGTCACCCTTCATCTTACAACCAATTATCCATGCGCATCGATCAGTCTATTTCCAATCACGTTATATGTGTATAATGTCATGCTTACCTGTGCGCAGTCTCTATATTAACATTCATCGATTTTGTTGTGTGTGTGCGATATCTCTCGATAACTGATCTATGCAGTGCCTTATTCACCTTACTAGTGTAAATATTATATTCGCTTTATTCACCGAACTAGCGTAAATATTAGAACATCGAAAACTGTGTTGCTACATTCCATACTCCTCTCGCCGTATACCATGTACATCTATTCAAGCTAATCCGGGATAAAACAAGCCCCCTGGGGTTTTACTCCCGCCTTATGTACGGCTAATGTTATTTTTATCTTGATAACCTGTATATTCGTATATCTGCTGTATGTTTGGTGAATAAATTCAATTCAATTCAATTCAGTCCGGTGAACATTCCGTTCAGTGCCAGATCCATCGGCTGGTTCAATCGTTACAACGGGTCCATTGCACCGAATGACCTGGTACACTTCAGGTCGCCATTTGTCCTTGATCTTGTTTCGTCCTCGCTCCAGGTGGTTGCGGTAGAGTACCCTTTGTCCTACTCTCAAAGGTTCAGTGTTACTCTTGCTCGAGGTGCGCACTGCCTGTCGTATAGCCCGGGTTCCTATGAGCTCCCCAGCTCTGTCCCATGCTGCACGCAGTCGACTTTGATGTTGCTCCAACCAATTGCAGACTCCTAGGTCGCCATCTGGAATGTCGCTTGTGTCACCAAGTAGGAAGGCAATTGGGAGTTTGGGGTCCCTCCCAAACATCAAGTAGTACGGAGAGAATCCCGTCACCGAGTGCGCCGTTGCATTGTATACATAGACTAGTTCTGGTAGATGTTCTACCCACCGACGTTTCTTCTCTGGTGGTAGAGTGCGAAGAAGGTCATGTAACGTACGGTTATACCGTTCACATTGTCCGTTTCCGGCCGGGTGATATGGAGTTGTGCGCGTTTTCCGAATGTCGTACAGCTTACACAACTGCTGGATGACTTGACTTTCAAAATTTCGACCTTGATCGGAATGTAGTCTGTGGGGCACGCCGAAACGAGTGAACCATTCCTTAACGAGGACTTTCGCGACTGTTACAGCTGACTGATCGCGTGTAGGTATTGCCTGTGAGAACTTTGTAAAGATGTCTGTGAGCACCAGTACATTCTCGCGTCCATCCGTGCTTTTCTCCAATATCGTGAAATCCATGGCAAGCGCCTCAAGCGGCCGTCTTGCTTGCAGAGCACTCATTGTCATTCTGAGACCAGGTTGTGGCAGCTTAGCCACCATGCAGCGTGTGCACTGTTGACAGTGTTCCTCAACATCACGTTCCATTCTGGGTCAATACACTCGCTGGCGCACTAGTGGCAGGATACGTTCCGTGCCCTGATGACCTGCCTGATCATGCAGACCGCGCATCACTGCTTCACGCAAGGTGTGTGGTAGAACAACTTGTAAAGTTTCTCCACTGACAGGGTTTGTGACCCTTCGTCGAAGAACACCATCACTGTCAACTTGTAGCCTTTTCCACTGTCGTAGTAGGAGTTTGGCTTCATCCGCGTTGAGCGCTTCCTCGTTGCCTTGAGGACGTCTGCCTTCAGTTACACAAGTCAGAAGGAGATCAATGCTGCGGTCGGCATGTTGGTGTTGAGCTAACTCCGGTCCAGTCAATGATGGGATAGTTGCGATGCTGTGCATTGTGGCAATGATATTCTGCGACCGTTGGCAAAACTCTGTTTTGGCTGCTGTATACACTTCCAGAGGTAGAGGCGTCATATGTGCAGATATCGAAAGAATGTCCTCTATCTCTTCCGGTTCCTCGGGCATTCCAGGCTTTCTCGAGAGACTGTCTGCGTTCTGGTTTTGTCGTCCCGGACGATATTTCACATCAAACGAGAAGCTGGCCAACTGAGAGGCCCAACGTTGCTCAGTTGCACCTAGTTTAGCTGTGGTCAAGTGACTGATTTTTGATTGATTGATTTTTTATTTCACCATGAATAACAATAATGCTTAGTAAACAAAATATAATAGTGGCGGGATGAAAACCCCGAGGGGTTTGTTTTATCCCAAAATAATAATTATATTTACAAAGATGATAATATGCGGTAAATTCTATCATAGTGAGAAAATTCAATTTTGTATAAAACAAAAATACAAATTTAATTTCCAACCTCCACAGATAACAAACAAAATAGATGTCTAATTATGTTCCTGTAATAAATACGATTTTATCCTCGATTTGAATAATGAGAGCGAAACGTGAGATTTTAACTCAGAGGGTAAATTGTTCCATATTTTAGGACCCTTTATTTTAGTACTATAAAAAGATAAGTCAGAATAGTAAAAATCGCGATATAAATTTGATTTAGCCTGTCTAGTTGGGTACCTGTGGACAGCAGATAATTTTGAAAAATATGACCTAAAAGTGTTTGGAATTAGGTCCGTGTGATTGAAAAATTTGTCAACAAAAATTAACACCTGGTAGTAATTCATTTGTTTCATGGACAATATTTGTAATTTTTGGAATAATGGGGCGGTATGGTCATATTTTGACGAAAAGGTGATTAAACGTATAACCTTTTTTTGTAACAGCAGCAACGGATGAAGATGGGTAGGATAAGTATTTCCCCAAACGATATTGCAATATGATAAGTATGGATATATCAGTGAGTAGTATAGAATGAAAAGAGTTTTTCTATTCAAATTATCCTTAATATGACGAATTATCCCTATATTCCTGCTAACCTTGTTCCTTATATCCTCAATATGCGAGAGCCAGTTTAATTTGTTGTTAAAAATTACTCCAAGAAATTTAAATTGGTGTACTTCTTCGATAGGGATTCCGAAAATAGATAAATCATTGTGCTTTGGCATTTTACATTTCTTAGACGGACTTATTATCATAAATTTAGTCTTTTTAATATTCAGGGATAATCTGTTGCATGAAAACCAGTCGGATAGTTTATTAAGTTCCAACGTCATAATCTCAAACAAGAGTTTCGGATCGTCATCAGCGAGAATTACCGAGGTATCATCTGCAAAAAGAATTAGTTCAACAATGTTGCTTACTGAGGATAAGTCGTTTATATAAATCAGAAAAAGAATAGGACCTAAAATAGAACCCTGTGATACACCACATGATATTGGTTTGTAGGCTGACAAGGTGTCATTATATTGTGTGCACTGAGTGCGAGATGACAAATAACTTCGAAACCAGTCATTAGAACTTCCCCGAAACCCATAATGAGCTAATTTATGCAGGAGGATAGACTGAGAGGCCCAACGTTGCTCAGTTGCACCTAGTTTAGCTGTGGTCAAGTGACTGAGAGGGTTGTTGTCCGTGTATATGGTGAACGACTGACCCATCAAGTAGTCCTTGAATTTCTCCATCACCTCCCATTTCAAAGCCAACAATTCCAGTCGCATCGAGCTGTAGTTGTTGCTGTTCTTCTCCGATGGACGCAGCCCCCTGCTGGCATAGGCGATTACCCGTGTCTTGCCTTCCTGCGATTGCGACAGTACAGCCCCGAGCCCAGCGAGGCTAGCATCAGTCTCGAGAATGAAAGGTTTGCTGAAATCGGAAAAGCAGTCTCGTGTTCTGCTGACCACTGGAGCTTTCCTTTCGGTGTGCAGGCGATGAGAGAATGAAGTGGTGCTGCATGCTGTGCAAACTTCCTGACAAAACGCCTATAGTAACTGCACAGACCTATAAACGATCTCAACTGCTTCGCCGTAGTAGGTCTGGGCCAGTTTTCCACTGCAGTCACTTTATCCGGGTCTGTCGAGATCCCTTGTGATGTAATCACGTGACCTAAGAAGCGCACTTCACTTCAAGAAATGACACTTGCTGGGCTTCAGACGCAGGTGATGCTGTCTTAGTCTGCTGAACACAAAGTCGATGTGTTGTAGATGTTCCTGTAGACTTGGAGAATACACGATTATATCATCCAAATATACAATGGCACTGAGGAAGAGTTGGTCATCCAAACATTGTTGCATGAGACGTTGAAATGTTGCGGGCGCATTAGTTAACCCGAAAGGCATTTTAAGGTACTCGTAATGGCCCATGGGAGTTGTGAACGCCGTCTTCTCAATGGAATCGGGATGCATGCCAACCTGATTGTAGCCACAGGTTAGGTCCATTGTTGAAAACCACTTCGCTCCTGATAGAGAGCTGAACGACTGTTCTGCATCTGGCATCGAAAAAGCATCTTTTCGCGTCTTGGCATTGAGCCTGCGGTAGTCCACCCATAGCCTGATGGAGCCATTTTTCTTCCGCACGACAACGATTAGCGAAGAATACGGACTGGAGCTCGGGCGGATAATGCCCCTACACAAAAGCTGTTTTATGTGTTCCTTGACTTCCATGTACTGTGGTGATGGGATCCTTCGATATGGTTGAGCAACGGGAACTTCATCAGCTGATCGAATCTTGTGTGTAACTAAGTCTGTAAAGCCAAGGTCATCATCCGACTTTGCGAGCACATCATGGTTGGCCTTGAAAAAGGCCTTTATATCACCCTTTTCCTCGGGTGAGCACTCTAGCTTGTTCCAGTCTATGGTTACTGGAGCAGACTCAGATGGGCCCTTGTTCACGTGAGGTACCACAGTTTCCCGAATGAGCACTTCTGTGTCAGTCTCCTCGAACTCAAATCTATCACGGTCTGAGATCAGATCTGCTTTATGGATCAAGCCCAGTTTCATCCTTGGTGGTAGAACAGCATCATGTTTTCCCACGTTTACCACTCTGACTAGCAGTGGGCCCTTCACATTGCTGTTGGTCAGTGTATTTGTCACGAGCAGTCCTGGAGGTAGATGAGGGTGGTTTCCCTTGAGGGGTTCAACGACGACACTATCGTGTATGGTGTCTCGGTTCCCTGTCACTCCCACAACTCTCATTGAACTTGCAGGCACAACTGCACGACCCGCTACCCTAGCAATCCCTAAGACCTGTTTGCACTGGACATTCATGTCGCCTAACGATTTCAGTCCACCCGGAAACTGACTTATCACATTCATCCCGATGAGTCCTGGTGTTGTCTGATTATTGGCCGTATCTCTCACAATCAACACGCCACGTCTGGGAATGACATTCCCGTCTATTTCAAAGTCAAGTTCAACATATCCACTGTACGGTATGTCCAAACCATTGGCTGCTCGGAGAGTTAGCCAATTTGCCGTTTGCGGTGCCAGCTCTACAACATTCTGCAGGTTGTCCTTAAAAAAGGATTCTGAAATGGTGGAAACCATAGATCCAGTGTCCACCAGGCAGTTCATGCTCACTCCATTGACGCGTGTTGGCACAATCGGACAGTTACTGATAGTTCTTTGTATCACATCTTGCTGATGTGATGATTCTCCAACACCCGAAACACTCTGGTTCGATGCTTGGAATGTTGGTGCTGTAGCGTCAAGGTTGCTCTTTGCTGTCTGGTCATTGAGTGGACAGCTTCTCTGAAAGTGACCCGGCTGATGACATTTATAACAGTTTCTATCTGTGGAGGAGCGTCCTCTACCTCTACCTCTGCTTGAGGTGTGTTGCCTGTTACCTTGCACTGCTTGCGTCAGATCAGCAATTTGTTTTTGCTGCTTCTCGATTAGGCTTGTTAGTCTAGCAATTGGATCTTCCACCGATTTCACATCAGCTACTGTTTCATTCACTACCTGTCGCGGTCGTGCTTTTGGACGACTACTTTCCTCCTCTTCCTCCGACCAACGAATAGCCTCTTTCCGTAAATCGAGAAATGGGATTGTCGATTTTTCCCGAATGATCTGCTTCAAATGTCTGCGAAGAGCATTGTCCTTCACATTGTCACTGAATTAAAAGCACAATGTGTTGTCTCTATCCGGCACACAACGTGCGTCTTGTCTGGTAACTCTCTCCAGAAGTTCCATGATGACATGGCTGTATGCACGCAATGATTCACCGTCTCTCTGTCGACGATCATAGAAATCATGTTGTAGCTTAGCCACAGAATCTTGATTTCCGAACGATTCCAGCAGAATGTCCAAAATACGATTTGGGTCTTCACGTTCCGCTGTTGGACGATACCGCACTTCATCCCGTGCCTGCCCTTCGAGATGTGTAGTAATAAAGTCTATTTGCTCTCTGTCCGGAAGACGACGAGCTGCAAAATATGACCGAACATCCTCTACTCATTCCTCGACTTTGGGGTCACTTTCTTTCTTAGGACGCCCTGACAGATTTTTAATCTTTCTGTCCTTGGGAATGTATACTACTCGCTCCGTGCTGGTCCTAATCTCAGCATTACCCAGTTGAGCCCTAAGGGACGCCGATCCCTCCTGTTCCGCTTCCAGCTGGGTCTTCAGTTGCTCGAGTTTATCCCGAATAGACTCCACAGTGTCCGCCATATTTGCAGGTTAAATGTTGACTTATTTCTTACACAAGTAATTCACCAGTATTGACAATGCATACATTCAACATTAGTACGCAATGTAAGTGCATCATTGTAAGCAGTGTGCATAAAGTGTGACAAAATCTTGCTCAAAATACAGTGAACAGACAGCATGACAACAAAATGAAATATTTACAGAGTAATCATCAATGCCTGTGTGGGACAAAATGAGCAAATTTACCTCCCTTGGTACATATATACTAAATGTACCACCAATTTGTCACTCTAGCATATAGTTCAGCAAGTACAAGTAATTATTCCTAACACAGGGTTCCACTCATATCTACAATCTTGATTCATAATCAACCCTATGTGAACTTCTCACTGCCTTTATCAAAGGGACAAATTCAGCTGATATCACAAATATCAGGTTACTCCTGGGCCTAATCGGTGTTGTATATCTCAAACAATCAAATACCTTCGCATATACCAGGGGCATATGCATTCCTACGGACACCTGAGATTTCAGATTCAACCGACTGATTTCCACAGTTAACACTTGAGCCTACAGTACTAGGGTATAATATCTCATAGTCCATCCCTAAACTCAGTCAGGTATTTTTCTAAATACCGGGGCATATAAGCTCCTCTGGACACCTTGAGATTTCAGATTCAACCGACTGATTTCCACAGTTAACACTTGAGCCTACAGTACTAGGGTATAGTATCTCATAGTCCATCCCTAAATTCAGTCAGGTATTTTTCTAAATACCGGGGCATATAAGTTCCTCTGGACACCTTGAGATTTCAGATTCAACCGACTTGATTTATACAGTTAATACTTGATCCTACTAGGGTATAATATCTCATAATCCATCCCTAAACTCGAACAGTCAGGTATTTTTCTAGATACCGGGCCATATAAGTTCCTCTGGACACCTTGAGATTTTAATGGGATACCATAGTAACCATATATAGTCTTTTGTTTGCCTTGGATCATTAGTTATTAACTTTCTCAGCATCCGTTAACTGCACCAAGTCTATCAGCATTGATAATCTTTCTGCGAACAGTTCATTCCATCTTCTGCATGAAAAAAAGGTTCATGAAATTTCCTAAAATCTGATGTTAAGTTCATCAAAAGTTCTGTGATACACCGTCGTATGAACCGGATACAGTTCACTTCGGATTTCATATGCAGATTATCTTCAAGAAATTTCAGCATGAATTTTCGACATCAAGTTCATTATACTGACCTGTAGATTAATTAATAATATGTCAAATTATTAATTCTGGAATGTAACTATTCTTCTGGTCCAAGGAGGTCTTCTGAACTTCTGTCGTTGTCTGTCCATCAACCCAGATTTGGATCCTGTGTCGGCGACGCCATATGTAGCCAGAGTTCCGTAATAATTTGACATGAGGATCTGTTCGAGTTAATGACATCTTTATTCAGGTATCGACATCAACAATAGATTCGTCGACCCGAGCAGAAGACCTGAGAAATAGAATAGATTGACCACAATTCAGCCTATTATCTTTGTAACTGATGATTAAACAATAAAGTTACTTAATGCTGCGAGCCTTTGTTCTGTTATTTATATAAACAATTATTCTGTAACTGTTTATCCAGCAACGTTATGCCATTCACACGTGAGGTTCATCACACCGTTACCATGGATACCATTATCGATACGTTATACAAGTATTACCAGTGAGAAATATTGTATAGGTCAATGAAGACAATATAAATTGGGACTTCACGTTTACACAATTAATCTACGGTTATATGGTTCCATAAATATAACTACGGTTTACAATTGTTTATATAAATAACAGAACAAAGACTCGCAGCATTAAGTAACTTTATTGTTTAATCATCAGTTACAAAGATAATAGGCTGAATTGTGGTCAATCTATTCTATTTCTCAGGTCTTCTGCTCGGGTCGACGAATCTATTGTTGATGTCGATACCTGAATAAAGATGTCATTAACTCGAACAGATCCTCATGTCGAATTATTACGGAACTCTGGCTACATGTAGGCTGGCCTACAGATTATATTTATGAGAAATAAAGTGATCAAGCCTGGGCAAAATCAAATACAAACACTATACGCATTCAAGTCAGGATCACATACCTTGGTACTGTCCCATGTTCGTATACCGGCCCCGTGTAACACTACACGAAAATCTTGATTTGAAATTATTTAACATCACCACTGAATGTAAGGTAAATATAACTGTTATATTTGCCAAATTTTAAACGGACCTCTAAATATTAAAATATGCTGATATAATTTGCAGTCTTTTAACATACCCTTCCTGACCCTGGTGTACGTGTGGTGTTTCATTGGAAAGACAAATATAGACAAATGTATCTAAATGACAACACAGAAAATATATGAATGATACTGTATTACCTACAGTTGTAAATAAATATCGTTGCTTCATCATTTGCCAGCGTTTGTAAATGTGCATCATTTGACATATATTTCACTTATATTTTCATTTAATCATTGGTGTCTAATCGTTTTGTCGCACTGTCATATTGTCAGCTTGTTAAACTGTCTGTAGGCTAGACTTGAGCAGACACTTGTACGAGGCTTAATATATTATGTAACTTCTTATCTAATGCCTTCTCTTCTCAAGATACAATTTTGGCTGATGAATCCCAGCTTTATTTCGTCACTGAACTTAGAGTGGTAAAATGACTGGTCTGGAGTAGACAATGGTTCTGTTACCATCAACTTTTGTATAACACCGGAACAAATCCCACCTATTTGCCATCCATTTAACATTTCCATCAGTCACACAACAGACACATAGCGTTCTGACAAGGACTCCCACTGAGATTATTGTATTGCTTGTAAACTGAACTACTGTCAGGCAAGATTGCCAAGTAATACGATCATATTGTACCGGTATTGGCAGTTATTCGGTTGATAAATTGCTCAATCATGCTCATTGTTGTATACATAACATAGTCTCGTGAAACGCACATGCGATATGTCATGGTCACGGTGTGTCAGTTCGAAATGATAATTCGACCTGAAGCCAGACCAGAGAAACAGTGGGAAACAACTTCAGTGAAAACTTTCAGAAGAGAAAAAATGACAAATTCATTGCATATGCAGACTTAAAAATTTCTTACTTAATGAGTGTTTTTTTTCTTTCTCTCTCTCAGTCGTTTTAATACCACCATTTCAGATAATTGTGAAACCTCACCAGCCCGGCATATCGGAAAAGAGCGACTTCACTTAAATGAAACAAATGTTTGTTTCCTCTATTCGATATACATGTTTAGCAGCGCAGGCCTGCAATACTCGTCATCTCGAGTCATGATTCGTCTGGCAAAGCCGAACCATGACAGAAGACGAATTCACCAGTACGAAGCACAGAAGCTTGAATCTGAATGTTTGAATTGATGAAAATAGAGAATTGGTGATCACTAATATGAGAATAAATGAATACAAATGGAAGAATTACTTCCCTTTATAATATTCCAGAAATAATTACGTCACCTGTGGTGACGTTCACTATCTGTTTTCCACCTCACGACAGGGGGTCGACCTAACTCTTTCTGGAATATTATAAAGGAAAGCATTCCTTTCTCTTTCATTCCTTTGACTTTCACACAATATAGGACGTAGACCTGCCGTCCTGTGCCCCAATACACACTCCAAGCAATAGTTACAGGCACAGATTTCTGGAAGAACCGACCCTGTTCCCAAGGGCGTCGTTACGGAAGTCGATTCGAAAAATCCTGAAGACGCCCATGGTTCTCCAGTTTTTTCTGGACGGCTTTGTGCGTACAAAGGGGTACCAAGACAAAGGAATCATCCACGCGATTAGACCTACAGTGAACTCATATTTACTAGTATAGCTTAACCCAAAAAACCCGAAAGAGACTTACGAACTTGTACATAGCGACTTTCATTTACTTCTATTTATATCTTCTGCTAATCTATCATTGTTATTTATTTATTTTATTTATTTATTTATTTATTTATTTATTTATTTATTTATTTATTTATTTATTTATTTATTTATTTATTTATTTATTTATTTATTTATTTATTTATTTATTTATTTATTTATTTATTTAGTTATTTAGTTATTTATTTATTTATTTAGTTAGTTAGTTAGTTAGCGCCGGAAAAGATATTAAAAGAAAAAAAGGAAATGTACCGCGAAATCCAAATAAAACATTGAGTTGATGGGCCGCGAAATCCGAATGGGAAGCGGCCCTTAAACTACAATTTCAATCAAAAATCAATCTTTCATTCATTTATTATAATATTAATCATCATCAATTCTCTATTTTCATCAATACAAACGTCCAATTTCATGCTCTCGTGGGATGAAGACCATCACAGGCTTTCCGAACTGCTTCGTCACCTCATGACCTTTCCGAATATACCCATATTTGAGCGAATCAAACGTCAGGCAGTGTGTTGTATATTTCGGCTCCTCAGATTGTTTACGAGTTCGTCTCCGTATTTGTTTTGACTTTGGAGACACCCCGATGTCGTGTACTTTCGAAAGTAATACGGAGTTGTCCTCCATCTTTTTATCCGCATAAACTAGGCCTACGTCAAAATAAATCGGGATACAACGAAGGTTGCGTATCACACACGAAATTCCGTTCAGTGGCTGTCATTTTAAACGGACCGTTCGAGAAATACCTGTACTGCTCACATCTGCATGCAGTACTGGCGATCTTAATAAATTAATATCCTATCAACGTCGCTATATAGGACCTTACTTATTTCAGTTGAATTTGGAGTTAAGAGAGCCGATTAATTAACAGCCTCATGACATCACGGCTGTATTCGGACTAATCCACTTGCAGTCGTGGAGAACGGATAGAATCACCACCTCCGTTTACCGTTAGGTTATACCCGAAGAACAGTCCATATATCTACCTTGCATTATGGCGCCACAATGACTGGACCGCGGCAAAATTAAAAGATATTCCGGTGTAGAAAATCTGGAAAATGGATTTTATATGAACCCACATGAATATTTTTTTCGTTTGGAGCAAAGTATAGGGTGTGGATATTTGTTCAATCTCTGTACGCTGTAGCGTACAATGGGAGCGGTCTCGAAACCATTTATAAATTTCGCTGAAAAGTGATGGTGCACATCCGCACTCACCAGGAAGGCCTAGGCTAGTTGTTTTGGGCAATAGGTGGGCCATCCAAATGGGCCACGCAGGGTCTCGTGGAGTTGCGCTTGTGGAGTAGATAACGCTTGGCGTGGACCGGTAATAACGTAATGGTGCGCATGAGCCGTTGAGGAGTACTAGAGAAGGGACATTTTGGGGTGCACAGGGGAATGTTTACAGTAGGTGGTCTAAATGGGCCTTGCGATGTGTGATATTGAAGCGTTCGTGGAGTAGACTACGACTGGCGTGGTTTGGACGGAGGATGACGTCATGGTGGGCATGCGCAGTCAAGGAGTAGTAGCGAAAGTGGGCATTCTCGGGGAGTGTTGGAGCTATACAGGGGCCATTTGTCATCCCAGTGGGTCATGGGGGGGGGTGGTCGTCCTGAAGCCCTCGTGGAGTGGACTACTCATATGCAAACCTGGATAGGCAATTGTATTCTTTAGCACATGTAAAGTGGTAAATTTCCGACAGTATACTAATCATGATGCATGACCAGCCATAAAATTATGATATCTGTATTTTTCTGTGGAAGGATGATTTTTATATAAAATCCATTGTGAAAGCCCAACGTGTAGGCAAGGGCTGCCTGTTTTTATGAAGTTTTTTTTTCAGCTATGATTATCTTTTTCAAGTTGTTGCTAATGCTGTGATATGGAATATGAAATAGGTATCTGGATTATGGACGCGGATATTCTTAGATGGACGACGACTGAAACATGAAGGACGGACCAGTGGCTTGTAATTTATGCAGTCTCCTGATCCACATATCAAGTATAAACCCCTATTTCCAGCTCTTCATATCCTGTCTTTTTTGCTGAAGAATACGACTTCATCGTGTACCCTATATATATTCTGTCATTTATTTAATTTCACAAATTGTGCACGATAGTACAACTCCGGCAGTTCAATAACCTAAGGCATAGGAGAACTCAACGACATTCGACACATTTTAAATTTTCGTATACATTTAAGCACAACTAAAATATCACTCCTAGAACCAAAATAATATTTCAACTTATTGTCACGGCAGATATTGCGATATTGAAAACGGTAGGTCGGTTTAAGGTGTTAAACTATAGATAACCAGGCTAAAATCTATACGAGAAGAAAAAACACGAAAGCCCAATTTCGAACCTCAGCCGACGCTGTTTTATGTTACCGTTGTGCCAGGTGGAATGGAAACGGCCCACGTATTCCAGGTCTGAATTGAGTTCCTAGTTAATAGACTTAGCTCAAGTCTAACATATGAAATGGACATAATATTGAAAACTCATCAATCTTAGATGAACTATCATGATAGTCGAGTTCTTTTAAATTATGATCTTATCAAAATAATTACTCGAATACTTCAAGAATTAGTGGGATAAAGTATAGAAATCTGGCCACGTGGAAATTGCTACAGGTATACCGAAGTAGTAATAGAAGCGCATCTGGGAGCATATTGACCTACTTTTTAAAGATAAGATAAGAAGATAAGGTTACTATAGTTCCGTCACGTGACGATCACGTAACCGGAAGTGACGTTTGGGTGCATGTATTCCTCCGCGGTGATGCGGTCGCGGGAAGAAGCTTCCGCGGACAGAAAGTAGTCCCGAGCCCGCCAGCTATTCCCATTGGTTATTGGGCAAATAGCGCCCTCTACCAAGGGGAGAGAAGGGAGACAACTCTATAATAATAAAGCACTAGTCTCTCCTGTATCACTGACACTAATGTTCGTTAATAGTCAACTGACTAGACAGTGAGAAACCTATTCTCACTACAATTACTAGATTAAGGTCATTTTAGGGTCATTTTGGGGTCAAATGAGGTCAAAAATTTGTGAAATCGGTTATAAATTAATATGCACAGTACTAATTGTTACGAATTGGTATACGTGCTGAATTAGTTGAATGTAGTGTTCGGTTTGAGGTAGTCATAGATAACACGTTAATTATTTGAAATAAGGTCATTTTAGGGTCACTTTTGGGTCAAACGCGATCAGCAATGTGTAAAAATCGTTTATAAATTAATATCCATAGTACTAATTGTTAAGAATGAGTATCCAAACTGAATTAGTTGTATGTAGTGTAAGGTTTAAATTAGTCATAGATAACACGTTATTTATTCAAATTAAGGTTATTTTAGGATCAATTTTTGGCAAATGAGGTCAAAATGGGCACAAATCGCTTATAAATTGATATCCACAATACTATTTATTACGAATGGGTATACAGGCGGAATTATATATTGATTTTTGGCATGTGGAAATAGATTCAAAATGGGCATAAGATGTTACGCTTTGCATAGCGATCTCTCGGTTTTGATAAATTTGCACAATGAGCGGAAAAAAGTGCCTTAAACTATACGAGCAACCAATCTAATTAAAATTATATCCTATCTGCTCCGCCATTTGGATATATCGCTGTAAACAGAACAGTCATGATTTTTGACAATTTATCTGCCGTCAACCGCAGTTTGTTATTACTCCTCTTGAGCGTGATTCTCTCCCCAGTACTGGTCGTTTGCATGACAACGAATGAATAGCCACACAACACACAGACATCATCGAGGTAGCAAGTTTTCTTCGGCGTGTCGATGATTTGGGCGGCAGCCATATTGACAGGTCGCGTCCGTGACAACTTCCGAACATCACTTCGGTTCGAGTCGGACTCGCTCGGCGGATTCCGATGATTTACGCGCTGAACAATACACCGGCTGTGATTGGTCGATGCTCGCTCGGTTGACGGACTAAATATTCATGAAAGAAAGGTCATCCAACGTGACCTTCGCTGCAAGCCTGTTAGATCCTACAGCGATATATCCAAATGGGGGAGCAGATAGGATATAATTTTAATTAGATTGACGAGCAACATGAACAAGTATGATTTTCGGATGACCCCATATGGCCGCCATTTTGAATTTTACCATCATATCTTGATCTTAGGGGTACACAAGTAGATTCAAAATGAGCATAGGAGGTTGAGCTATGCTCAGAGGTCCCTCAGTTTTGATAAATAAAGCATAATAAGCTAAGAATAATGCCTTGAACTATACGAGCAACGACAAAAAGTGTGATTTCAGATGAGCCCATAAGTGAGCAACACGTGCACATAAACTTGGCCCCGATCGATTGGAATATGATGGACGTAATACAAGTGTCCCAAATCTCCCCACTCTCCCCTACCCGTATATACATATTAATGCAATCATTGGTTAGCACTTACCTAGGTGCCATATTGGAAATTTGGGTTCTTGATTATGTTTTCAGCCTGGGAGCACACGACCGTATCAGTGGACTGTGACATAATCTAGAACATTGGACTGGTTGAAAACAAGTGGACAATCTGGGTTGCAGTGAGGCATCTTTTCTATTATTCTAATATTGTCGACAGATGATGATAGTTTTGAACCTTTTACTTAGGGTGGGGTGGTTGGTGGTAGGGTGATGTGGGAGGGGGAGTGAGTTGAAGGTGAGGTGGGGGATATAATCATGTCATCGGTGAAAGTCATCATCACACCATTTTCATAGTTTGTCCCAACATAAACGATTTCAAATCTATAAATCAAAATTATAACACTCTGGTTAAATATACTGGCTTCAGCACTAGAATGCATAACGCTGCCACGCACTGTGGAAACGAATGCGATGGACAGATGTTTCGAAGTGTCCTTATCGGACTTCCATACACTGCAAAAAGTGGTTACATGTTTAACGTTTCATTTTGAGATGGGTATCATGTGAGATGCTTCATAATGCTACATGTTTCACCCTGTTTTCTCATGGAAACATGTCTCAAAGACGTGAGAATACAGTTATTTGAAGGTTGTGACATATTTCAATCGCGTTGCCGTTCCACTATAATGACCCGAATAGCTGTTTGAAACATCAAAACCGAAACACGTACAACCGAGTCGTAAAAGCAACATGTCTCAAGGAACACAGTATAAAAGACGGATAATGTCGTCTGGTGCATGGAAGCACTGGCTTCCAAAAATTTATTTCTGGTCTTTAGCGATCGTGAATATATCTGTCGGTATTGGGAATAAACAGACCGATCAATTTAACTGGATTACTTGAATCGTAATATAACTCTTCCAGGCCTAGGGTATTTGACTGTTTGAGGCATGCCAAGGCCTGGGA
The DNA here is from genome assembly GCA_036873755.1 of Hanleya hanleyi. Lineage (NCBI taxonomy): Eukaryota > Metazoa > Mollusca > Polyplacophora > Lepidopleurida > Hanleyidae > Hanleya > Hanleya hanleyi. Next base: position 32,957 of record JAVTVY010019841.1, on the reverse strand, counting down.
AGAGACGCATCCTCTCCACTAAATGTTTTTTGACTAATTGATTCTAAAAGCCCCTAAAATATATCTTGGGGTCCGCTCTGCTAGAAAGTGCAAAAATCCAAAAAACATAATCCTTGAACACTTCACAGTTACGTCATATTCTAAATATGGCTTTTTGGTCGATTTTTCGGTCAGATTTTTCATTTTGTTTATTTGTGCCAGGTTCTCCGAAGTAAACTACATAGTACATTAGGGAGAATTATCTGATGTGAAATAAAATAGCTCATGCACTCTTTTATCCACAAAAAAAAATCTCGAAGAAAAAGGTAAAACACTTAATCGCCACTTTCAATTTGCCAATGATTCATACCAAAAAAGTACACAGCAGTGTCGTTATAAAAAAAAGGAGTGACATTGATGGGGCATCATTGAGAGCTCGCGTTGGAAGAAATAACAGCTGTGTTCTTTGTGTGACCAGAGCTACATCCAGTATATTAAATGTGTGTAGCGCATCAGGATATTTTCTGAACAATGCGATTGCTCTATTGACGATTACAGCCTTGCGCAGGATTCGGCCATTGTATGACACAAATGACACCAAACCATGCAGGCATATTCACATTTCGAGTTGAATACTATACTAATTTTTCGTCATTTACCTTGACCTATTGAATAGAGTAAATTGGTAAAAACTGGGAAATGCACGTGATGTCATATAGCCAATCAAGATAAGAGCTTGTCAACACAGTGCAGCGAGGATTTTCTTTGATGTCAGCCTGTGAGATTTCCAAATATGGCAAGTGGTGGTTGTATTGATGTTAATTTCTTTCGAATAGTCAATCAAAATTCAATTTTAAAAAGGTCATACATTGCACTCCTCCTAATATGGATCACGGAATATTTATAGAGCTATGACATCATCAAACTCATATTCTGATCAGATATTGTGTTTATATGTTCAGCCAAGGCAACACGTGTGGTGTTCGACTTGGATATGCGAAGATGAAACCAGCAGGAGAGAGGGGATATTATTTTTTAACTTTATGAAAATATTGAATATTGTTGGTGTGTAAAACAATTTTCCTCCTTCCTCCCTGACTGTGACCACTGTTGTGACGAGTCGAGTCCAGGACTCCGTTATCTTAATAATCATCTGCGATCCGTATTCCATTTCCCGGAACGGGATGGAATTTCAGCGACTCTCACTCGGAGATATTTACTGCGAGCAGATGAATGAATGATATAATCATTTTCAAGTTACAGACATTCATGTATCTAAGTCAGCAAGTATGGTCAATATCTGTATGAAATATAGTACCCCTGTTGATAGCTGCTTCCTGTGTGCTGGATTAGGCTGTGTCATGTCAACAGACCGATGTGGCAACTTGAGTAAATTATTATTTTGGTTAATATCTGAATGTAAATGTATCATTTGGTGTAAATCTGTGAATGTGATCTAGTTCACCAAAACATGAGTAGGCCTACATTATTGTCATGAACAATTTGCACGCCATGATAAATGAGTTCACATCAGGAATTATGATGTACCGAACATATATCTGTCTGGAATGATCACATTCATTGTTAACCTGTGAAGCAAGCTTGTCTATTGTATATGTTCCTGTCTGTAGCCTATCGTTATTGTTGGTTTACACCCGAGTTGGACTTCCATCGAAGATAAGAGAATAACAACTGATGCAAGCTGAATTTAATAAACGATTCGTGTATTTCTGTTTCTTTCACAGGCGATCTGGCGATCTGATGAAACATATAATGGGAAATAGACTATTTTGAATCACTTCCAAGTTTGAGACATGTTCGGACACGTTTCGGTTACGACATGTCCCAAAAGTAGGGACAAAGTCATGATTGGGCTCAGACGTTTCATTTTGAAACATGTAGTCGACCGTAACATGTTTCAGATTTAGAGATGTACATACAACACATGTTTCACTGTGCAGGATGTCAAATGTTTCAAATGGACACATGTTTAACGACGTCATGTCCATATTGAGACACCATTAACACATATGAGGATGACACGTGTTTTCAAATTGAGACATGAAGCCGTTTCCAAATGAAATATGTACGTAGTCACATGTCCCAAAAGTTCGGACAAAATCATGTTTCATTTTGAGACGTTAAACATGTCGCCAATTTTTACAGTGTAGACAGAGGCTGCATGTGAGTGAAGCTTTGTAAAAGTACATTGGATTCGATATCATCAGGCTACCCTGTCCATCCCACATGGTTCCTATTTCTGTTTTCATGTCTGTTCAATCATCATGAGGCTTTCACGGTATCCCACAATACATTGCGCCTTGGGGTAAATAATTGAATCGATGAACGCAGATGGATACAGTCTAAAAAATTAAGCAAACGAACATTCAAAACGAAAAAATATCTGATCAGCACGACATAACACCAAACATGATCAAAGTATTAAGTAGTAATTTGGTCATATCTGCCTTCTGGGCGTACTGTAACATCAAAGGTAGGATGATTTAACAACGCAGTGCCCTTTATTGCCACGTCCAAACTGGATTATATCTACTTTTCAACATCCTCTGTCATTCTTCTATATCATGTAGGCTATGTCTGTGTGAAACATCAACATGCTTTTTACGACCCAAGGCGAATCACTGAGGGGACATAAAACGTCAGACAACAGACCAGAATTTCACATGCACATATCCCCTGATCCCAGTATCGCAATCACAGGCCCTCAAAATAAGAGTTTTGGGGGGTGTGGCGGTGGTATTAGGGTGAAATGTCGAAATATGGGGTCACATAACCCCATGCTTTTAATAAAAATACATCAAGGTATGAAACGCAGCTTGGTGAAACGAGAAATAAACGGTTTACCTTCAAACAAAATACATCAGCATATTCTACCAGTGTCACTCTATATATTCCCGTCGTCAAATTAGTAAATTTGTGCAATTTTATACCTTTGCCGGGCGATTCAAAATCCAACGCCACTGTCCGTTCATCCCGGCTCACCGAGATGATGACCGGCTTCTTTCTCAATTCTGATTGGTCAGCTGATCAGTGTGTGACGTCTTGTCGGAAGAGTGTCGCGACTGACCAATCAGAATTGGGAAAGAAGCCCGCCATCATCTCGGCAAAATTATAAAATTGCACAAATTTACTAATTTGGCGACGGGAATATATAGAGTGACACTTGTAGAATATGCTGATGTATTTTGTTTGGAGGTAAACCGTTTATTTCTCGTTTCACTCAAAGTGCGTTTCACACCTTGGTGTATTTTTATATAAAGCATGGGGTTATGTATTGAGACCCCATATTTCGACACTTCAACCTAATACCCCCGCCCACCGCCTCCACCTCCCCCCCCCCCAAACTAGGTGGACCCAAATTGGTCCGATTGGGTCTTGTGAGGTATCAGTTTGAAGCATTCGTGGGGGAGTGTCCATCTGGATGGGTGTGGAGTAAAGGTAGCGCAACGGTGCGAATGCGCAAACCGGGAATTTTGGAAAAAGTGCACTGGAATGGGCGTTTGAGGGCCTGGGTGGGCCAATATTGACACGATTGTGCTGCGGGAAATATCAAAATGAAGCTCTCCTGAAGTACCATCCGATCTGACTAGTATATGGTGAAAGTAGCACAATGGTGCGTTTGCGCAGACAGGGAATTGTGGGAACAGGCCATTGGAATGGATGTTTTCGGGTAGCGGTGGCCCAATATTGGGCCGATTGGGCTGTGGGAGATATCAAAGTGAAGCTCTCGTGAAGGAGCGTCCAACTGGATGGATGTGGAGTGCAAGTAAGGCAATAAAGCGCATGCGCAGACCGGGAATTGTGGGGAAAAGGCATTGGGATAGACGTTTTGGGGGCAAGGTGGACCCATAGTGGCCCGATTGGGTCGGGGAGCGTATCAGTTTGAAGCTCTCTTGGGGGAGTGTCCAACTGGACTGGTGTGGAGTAAAAGTAGTGCAATGGCGCGAATGCGCGTTCGTGAAGTAGTATAGAATGAGCATTTAAGGTGGGAGTTTTGGGATTAGAGGTGCGCCATCCTTGCTCCTAATGGGCAGCTATCAGAAATAGAGAAGTGTGTTTAATGTCCAGTTGCCCCTTAGTAGTAGAGAAAGCAGAAACCCAGTATATTTGCCCTGTGACCTTTGTGGACAGTTTTACAGTAACACCTTAACGCCCTATCTTAACGTCTTAACGCCTTATCTTAACGCCTATCTTAGCACCTTAACGCCCAATCGTAACGCCCTAGCATAACGCCTTGGCGCCATGATGCAGGCAGTTGAGAGAAAGAAAGATCAACACGTTCACAAGTGTTCATATAGTTTATTGTCCTCAATGTCACATCATACCCACGGTGGGGAAGCCGCGTTGGGTATGTTTACAGTGGAAGTATGCTCTTATCCAATCAGACGCCGCCATTTGGAGCTCCATATATCTTTTTCGTTCTTGCTCGTTAGGTGTATTCTCGGCTGCTCTTGTCCAATCAGATGTCGCCGTTTGATGTTGCATGTATAATATTCTCTCGCAGGTGCAAAGGAACGCGTTTTGTTGAGATGTTGGCCTTGTTCGACCTGGCTACCTAGTAGAGGTCGAAGCTGGTGGGGCCATTATGGGTTTGTTTACAATTCTCGCAGTCTTGTCCGTAAATCAGACACATTGTTGGTTATTCTTGTCCAGTGCTTTTGCATTTGGTGTTGCATCTGTCTTCGTATTTTCCACAGAATATATATTGAAATATCAAACACCATATTTTTTATTCTGAGCACGGTAGTATCAGGTACAAGTGTTTACAGAACTGACTTTAGAGATCAGCATGAGATGGGGTGGTCGGTTAGCTTGGTAACGAAAAACGTGACATTGATGACCCGCTCCACGTTCCACTGGGTGTTGGGGCGTTGCTGATGGGCCCATCCCACGACATCCAATTGGTCCACATGAGCCAGCACCGTCTCCAAGGACGGACTTGGTTGGTTTTCTTATGTTGCAGCACATAACCAAACGCCAGATTCAACATGAAGGCTGTAGTTTGATCGTTAAATGTGGCTTTCACGTACTTGGAGAACTGTGCCAGGTCCACCAGCCGGAAATTATAAATAGCAGGGGGCGATGACGGTGGAAACATCTTCGGATCATGAACCAGTGGCCCCTGTAGATGTCTCTTACTGCACTGGTATCCGGTAAAAGATCGCTAGGGGCATCCACTGGATCTTCCTGAAAATGTTCGATGTCGTCAGATGTATGACCCGGAACCATATCGCCGGGGTCCGGCTGTTGCTATAGGCGAGTGGCATTCATCTCTCTGAGCTCGTCTTCAGTGAGACTGTCCTTCCGGGGCTCCTCTTTAGCGTGAAGTTGTCGCCCAAGTCGTGGTGACGGAGCATGAATCAAACGTTGGTGCTGTACTAACTGACTGTGTCGTTTGAAGATTTGACCACACTCGTCGCATGGATATTTGGGTGCCCATGGACTGTCCGTTCGTGGCGCCGTAAAATATCCTCCCGATTAAATAACCGTGGGCAGGTTTTACAAGTATACTGCAAAGCATTGTGGGTGGAGGCCTCGTGGCGTCGCAAATTGTCTAGATGAGTAAACTGCTTCAGACAGGTCGTACAAGAGAACATGTCATATGCGGATCTGCGTATGTGTGTGTGTTTGTGTGTGTCTGACCGGGCACCATGTCGAACTCGTTACGTTCTCTCAGTAAAGCTTCTCTCATCGCGATGATATGCTCAGACACATTCAATGTGAACACAACCAAGAGACATCAACAACAACAAGCATATTGTGTATTACACATTTCATTATCCCCTTCATCACAACACAGGTATATTTACAATTCTCGTATGCTCTTGCCCGTATATCAAACAATTTGTTGGCTTTTCTTGTCCAATGCTTTTTGCATTTGCCTCTATTTGTCGACAGAATAAATATTGAAATATCAAACACTATGTTTTTTTATTTCACGCAGCGTAATATTTAGGTACATGTGTTTACAGAGCAGACGTCATCGGTCAGCATGTAGACATATAGAGAATATGCGACATGTTTCGGTATTCGTCAGTGCATGGGTGAATACGTTCAGCCGATGGGGTGCTCGATCAGTTTAGCTACGAAAACGTAGCATTGGTCACCCTATTCACCTACCATTTGTCGTTGGGGCGTTGTTGGCAGACCCATTCTAAGGGATCCACGCGCTTCAGTCGCTCCAGCATCGTCTCCATTGACGCACGATTAATGACGCGCTTCAGTTGCTCCAGCATCGTCTCCATTGACGCACGATTAATGACGGTGAATGGTTGGTCAAATACCCGGATGTTGGAACTCGAATAGAAATAAAGGAGTTTCTCTGTCCCCTTATGTCGCAGCAAATAGCCAAAAGCAAGATTTAACTCAGGAATATCACTAACTTTTGAAGTATCAGGTGGAGGCATGGAAGTGGGCGGCCATAATATTTAACCTTTAGTTTTTCAGGTATAGAAATTACATGGAAAGTAGGCAACTGTTTTGGGCCATTTTGGTTATAGTAGGAGGCCAAAAAGGGCGCCTACCGCGTTTTAATGACATCCCTCTTAACTTGAAGGCCGTGGCTTGGTCTTTGAAGATGGCTTCCAGGTATCTGTGTAGAGAGGAGAAGTCGATCAGTCTGAAATTGTAGATGTCTAGAAGTGGGAGATGACGATGAAAACATGGTCGGATCGTGGACCAGTGCTCCCGGTAGATGTCACTTACTGGATGGGCGCCCGATAAAAGATCGCTGGGGACATCCTGAAAATGTTCGATGTCATCAGGCGTATGACTCTGAACCGTATCGCTAGGTTCCGGCTGGATATTTAGGCCCTCCTCAACTGTGGGTATAGGCGGACTGGTCAGGGTCGCATCAGCAGTGGAATTAGTCTCCCTGGGCTCGTCCTCAATGGGAGTGACCTTCCTGAGCTCCTCTCCAGTGGGAAGTTGTCGCTCAAACCATGGAGACGGGGCACGAATCAAACGTTGATGCTGTTTTAACTGACTGGGTCGTTTGAAGAGTTGACCACAATCGGTACATTATTCCGTCGTGGCCCCGTGGAGTAAACGTTCGTGGCGTCGTAAAGCATCTTCTCTATTAAATGACTACGAGCAGGTTATACAAGTGTACCGTACGCCATTGTGGATGGAGGCATCGTGGCGATGCAAATCTTCCGGACGAGTAAACTGCTTCAGGCAGGTCGTACAAGCGAACCTGTCGGCTGCGGATCAGGGAATGGTGAAAACTCCGGCATACCGCCACTTTTATAAACCCTCACCACAAAAGAACTCTCCTACGTTGTTCTCACCACCAATCACCGCATCGGCGTCCTGTCCTGTCCAATCTTGAGTCATGTATACCCCAATACATTAGCTATAGGGGTGGGCATATGACCCTTTGCCGTACATGTAAACCGTGAGGTGTACCCGGCGAAAACTAGGTGTACCCGGCGAAGACTAGATTAGCTGATTCCATGAGTTATAGAGAAAGCAGTCGCTCGGATGCGTACCTGAGACAGGTCATGTAAAAACACCCAATGCTGTAACTCACTCCCTCTGTATTAACTACTTTGGTGTTCCGTAAGCCCGCATCGCTGCTCCATTGCACGAAACCTACGCTATAAAGCACTACAATATCGCTTTACCATGTTGAATTGGTGGCCTATAACACTAGTGTTGCTTAGTAACGCGACATTCATGTTCTGTACACTGTTTGAGTTGTATATCATCACAGGAAGTGACGTTCACCTGGGGGGTGCTGCCTGGATCCTAATGACGGCCCCGCATGCATGTGCGCTCACCTATGTACATCGAAGGAAGTGACGTCATGACCGGAATTGACGGCATCGCACGCATGCGAACGCCCCTGTTGGTACACCCGCACCGTGGTGTACCCTATGCCCTGCGGGTTATCGGGTGCAGGGTGTACGCAAGGCGACAACGCTGACGGGGCAATAACTCTGTCGGCGGCTGTCCCAAGGAGTATTAGGTAGAAGTATTGCGGTGGTCATTTTTTTGTGGATTTTACTATGGGGTGTGGCATCTTCTGTTCTCTGTCTCACCCTGCACAAGACGATGTTTGGGGTTTCGTGGCCATGGGGTGAATTTTGCTGGAAAGTTATGATGACGCATGCGTAGTAAATATTAGATAGGGTTTTGAGTTTGCCAATCAGAAAAAACTGTTTCAGCTAGATAGGATCCGGACCTGGATCATGTTTCCTACCGGACATTCTCTCTTTTACACCTACACCAAAATAACAAATTTGGAGCACACGCGAGTTTCCTGGAAGATAGAAGCAATCGAATTCAGTCTTTGATGTATATTGTTCATTTGAAAACCACGGTTATCTAAATATATTATTACTTGCTCTAAATGGAGACCGGCATTTTGAGTTATTTAATTTCAAATCAAAACTATATTTTAATTCGATTTGTACATAAGGAAGAGAATCGTTTTCGATAGGAAATTTACTCACTTCTTCCTCGTGTAGTTGATATTTGTGACCTTTCACTTAAAATGTTACAGCTAAAATCACAGACCCGCAGTCAGTCACCATAAAAGATCCGATCCCAGACACGGTTGGTGTGCCCAAGATAAAGTATTAACTAAGAAAGAAATTGTTCGATTGGCATAACGTACAACACTCTCTGGTATACCGGTACTCAATCTAATCTAATTAAAATTAAATCTTTTCAATTTGGATATGTCGCTGTAAGATCCAATCGGCTTACATTGACGTGAGCATCGGACAATCCTGGTATCTCTTCATAATGGCTTGAAGGAGACATCAAAGTAGGAACTTTTTAGGTTGGCTCAGCCGAATCAGCCGAGAGAACGCTGGTCAGATAGCCTTTGATGTTGCCGCCGTCTGGCCAGTGCGGCGCCTTAATACTGGGTGGGTATATGGACTGGTCGTGGATATAAACTCATCAAAACACCAAATTCAATTGAAGTAAGTAATATCCGAAACCGACATATACTATTGGGGAGCATTGGTAGGATAGTAGTGTCGACTGTGCGCTTGCTTTTATTGAGAGTAACGCCCGCCAACGCCCAGCTTAACGCTTCAACGCCCTGGTGAAAGAGATCAGAAGCTCTGATTTTCTAGATATTCCATGGAATTGGCACTAATTCATCGAAATGCAGACGCTCGTCAACGCCCGTCGTTACGACTTAACGCCCGTCTCAACGCCTTAACGCCCTATCTTTACGCCTTAACGCCCATCTCAACACCGTAACGCCTATCTCAACGCCTTAAAGCCTTATCTTAACGCTCTAACGCCCTATCGTAACGCCTTTACGCATTGTCAATCATCCAATCACATGCACATATTTTGACCATTGGCCCCTGATCCTTGAAGAAAGTGACGTCATCACTGGACATCGCCGGAAGTGACGTCATCGCGCGCATAAGAGCTCCGAGCTCCAAGAGCTCCGAGCTCCAAGAGCTCCGAGCTCCGACTCGGAGCTCTTTGGGGTCGGAGCTCGAAAGTGACGTCATCTCACGCGCCGCACCTGTGGTGCTCCCGTACTCTGGTGTACCCGATGCCCTACGGGTTATAGGGTACGTGCACCACTGGTGCGGCGCGTGCGATGACGTCACTTCCGAGCTCCGAGCCCCAAGCTCCGAATCCAAGAGCTCGGAGCTCTTATGCGCGCGATGAATTCCCTTCCGACGATGTCCAGTAATGACGTCACTTTCGTCAAGGATCAGGAGCCAATGGTCAAACTATGTGCGTGTAATTCGATTGTTGACAATACGTAAAGGCGTTACGATAGGGCGTTAAGCCGTTAAGATAAGGCGTTGAGATAGGGCGCTATGGCGTTGAGACGGGTGTTAAGGCGTATAGGGCGTTGAGGCGTTGAGACGGGCGTTAGGACGTAACGACGGGCGTTAACATGTGTCACTGCATTTCGATGAATTAGTGCGAATTCCATGGAATATCTAGAAAATCTGAGCTTCTGTGCTATTTCACCAGGGCGTTGAAACGTTAAGCTGGGCGTTGGCGGGCGTTAATCTCCATAAAAGCAAGCGTATCCTAAAGATGTGCACAGTCGACGTCAACCGTCAACATGGGCTATACATGCTCTGAGTGCGAACACACGTTCACCAGACGTTACGATATGATGCGACACCAGAAGAATCTGCTGAGAGTGTATTTACTGATACGGAGAGCTTGACCTGAGATAGTCAGACTACGTCCCAGGGAAGTGAGGAAGAACCTACCTTTTAGGATCGTATTGTGCATGAAGCTATTAATACCCATGTTGAAGTAATCGAAGACGCCAGCCAGGATAATTTACAACAGGCGTACATCCAAATGCACCCGAACATCAGAAAAAACAGCCATGGCGATCTATGAAGACCATAGCCTACTGCCGCTCGAAATGAAAGGCGACCACACGCACAGGTCCGTCATGAAAACCAAGCGTCACTTGGAAGAGGATATGGGGTTACCACCCACCGAGCCCTGGAAAATGCGATCAGAATGCGCAAACAACTGTTTCAGGACATGCTATCTCAACGGTATTCTGGACTGCCTGACGACGCTAAGCTTACACCGAACAAGATTGAACTATCTTAAAGGACGGCTTCTGATTGGACAAGAACCTACGAGAATTGTAAACATACTCAACGCGGCTCCCCCAGAGTGGGTATGATGTGCTGGAGGGGAAACTAAAATGATTGACCTGTTATCCTTGTTGTTGCTGGTTAAGGCGTTGAGATAGGCGTTAAGGTGTTGGGGCGTAAAGATATGGCGTTGAGACGGGCGTTAAGGCGTAACGACGGGCGTTGACGGGCGTCACTGCATTTCGATGAATTAGTGCGAATTCCATGGAATATCTAGAAATTCTGAGCTTCTGTGCTATTTCACCAGGGCGTTGAAACGTTAAGCTGGGCGTTGGCGGGCGTTACTGTCCATAAAAGCAAGCGTATCCTAAAGATGTGCACAGTCGACGTCAACCGTCAACATGGGCTATACATGCTCTGAGTGCGAACGCACGTTCACCAGACGTTACGATATGATGCGACACCAGAAGAATATACATGGGATTGAAGACTACGAGGAGCCCACTGACGAGGCAGATAATGATACCGAAACAGAAACTGTTGAGAGTGTATTTACTGATACGGAGAGCTTGACCTCAGATAGTCAGACTACGTCACATGGAATATCTAGAAATTCAGAGCTTCTGAGCTTCTGAGCTACTTCACCAGGGCGTTGAAGCGTTAAGCCGGGCTTTGGCGGGCGTTACTGTCCATAAAAGCAAGCGTATCCTAAAGACGTGCACACTTGACGTTCCATTCAGCAGACACTCTACAATGATGTTCACGTATACGACTTGCTCGAAGCCCTTTCATGGCCTGGACAGTTTACGTCGTCACACACGCGCACGCTACGAAGTACCCACAAATACATGTGCAGAATGTGATATAGTCTTTAAGCATCCCAGTCAATTGAGACGTCACCAAAGTGTCATACACGGATCAAGCTCGCCACTCTCGAGACCGGATATTTCAGTTCCCATGGAGATGCATCTCCGAAATGAAGAACCCATGGAGATCAATCCGGCGCCCGAATTGAAGAGCCGATGGAGATTGATCCCAGTGTCTAGGAGCCCTTCCATCTCCCTTCCCTGCCTACCAATGAGAGAAGTAAGAGATCGGAGCTTCAGTATCCTGGACTGCCCGACGATGCTTAGGACAAACGGATCCGAGCGAACATGACCGAAAATTGAACTTTGTGAAATGGCGGTTTCTGATTGGACAAGAGCCTACGAGAATTGTAAACATACCCAACGCGGCTCCCCCATCGTGGGTATGATGTACTGGAGGGGCGAATAAAATGGTTGACCTGCCAAACTTGTTCTCTCATTTGTGTCATGGTATTAAGACGCAAGCTGTTGACACAGACTGAGGGTAATGGTGTACACGCGACCTTATATGACCACTCACTCACTCACTCACTCTCTCTCTCTCACACTCACTCACACTCACTCACTCACTCACTCACCATCGTTAGTGCGTCCATGCGTTAAGACGGGCGTTGGGCCCGCCTCACGGGCGGTGGGCACGCCTCACTCGTTCACTCACGCTCATTCACTCACTAGGCGGGTGTTGGGCACACCTCACTCAATCACTCACAATGCCTCACTCACTCACTCACGCATACACGTTTTTACCCAGATTCATCTCCACCCCAAACACCTTCCTTCACACCCCTAAAATGCTCACTTTAGCTACTACTCCTATAGTGACGTCATCAATGACGTCACAGATGACGTGGACATCCCGCAAGTCGTGGTCTATACCACGAAAGCTTCACTTTGACACCAGACGATGCATTCGGACAACGAATGGTCCTTCAATCGCTCAAACATACCCCCACGCACCCCCAAAATGCCAACTTTGACTACTACTCGTACTGATTACGTCACAGATGACATGGACATCCCTCAAGTCGTTGTCTATACCACGAGAGCTTCAATTTGACACCCTACACGGTCATTTGGACCACGGATGGTCCCTCAATCACTCAACAGACCCCCACGCGCCTCTAAAATGCCTGTTTTCTATATTACGGCCAGACTGCTCATGCGCAGAATGATGAAATCGGACTAGACATCAGTCCAATCCGGCGCTACACCAAGAGAACTTAAAAACAAGGCCTCATACGGGCCAATCGACCAATATTGGCCAACCCAGGCCCCAAAACGTTCATTCCAGTGGCCTTTTCTCACCATTCCCTGTCTGTGCATGCGCAGATAGACGTCAGTTCCACCCCACACCCATCCAGTTGGACGCTTCCCCAAGAGTGCTTCACACTGCTACCTCACACAACCCAATCGAACCAGTATGGGTCCACCTGGACCCCAAAACGTCCACCTCAGCGCTACTTGCCCAGTGCGCATGCGCACAATCAATCATTCAAAAAAAGATCAACGCATGGCCTCGCGACCCCTCCCATCGTGTTCTGTAGCTCGAGATGAAGAAAACAAGGGGCCACACCCCATACCGCAAATGTCCATGAGTGGGTTTCCTATTAGGTTAAACATTGTCCAGATTAACATTGCAATTCACTGTGGTCTAATGTCGGGACAGATAACTCCAGCTGGGCCGTCACGTGACCGTAAATGACGTCACAGGAAGTGATCAGGATGTGACCTTTGACCCGGATGTCACGTGATCGGATGTGACGTCATCGTGACGTCACGCCGCGGACCATCATTTTGACCCATCATTTTTGCTAAGTAATTTGCTCTCTTCCTACTACTTAGGATATCAATTTATTACGATTGCCTGGTAGTCAATGTAAACCCAAGCCATTCTGATGAGCCTCGGATAACAGGGTCGTGAAATAGTGTATTCGTGCAAAATGGCTGATTCAGGAGGTGACAACACCTATTTGTATGGAAACCGGCTTTCTGGTTATCGTCGATCTTCATATGTTAATTTTCCTATGTTAACAAGGATACACAGAACTAGACGGTACACTATTTCATGGACTTGTTATTCGACAATCATCAGACTCATTGAAATTACTCTGTGTATTCAACAAATTATTGTTCTATAATGATGCCAATCGAACCGTTTCTTTCATACAGGTAGCTAATAGTAGTAGAACAGGCGTAATGTAGATGCGGTCGTTGAAACACGGCCAGTATATAATGACGATGATTGGAATGTGAATATAAGAAGTCCGACAACCATTCTCCTAAATAATTCTCCTTCACTACCGGAGATTAAAACACGAAAATGTGTGGAAGAATTAACCCGTTTATTTCCGCCCCGACTTTGTAAAATATGTAGCCAACCATTAGGCGTTGAAGTTTGTGGTAGATGGCGAGTTAGTTTATGCACAGATTGCGCGTGTTTCGCCCGACAGGTGTCATTCGGGGTTGATATTTGTCCAACTTGTTGTAGTTGTAAGTTTTGTGGTCATTGGTGAATGAAACTTTCCAAATAATCAAAACCAATAATAACAATAAAGAGCTGCTACACCTATCTATGGATGGTATATTTATTATCACTGGATATCAGTTGTAACTGACCATCGTCCGTATAAAGTCATATCGAAACGACTCTGGACTGTGGTCGAAAGAAAGAAGAACACAGCTTCGGTTGTTAAAGTTCAAAGTATATATTTATTGATACAAATTAATCAATTTAATAATGACCGTTTCAAAACGAAAATACAAACTGAGCATAGCGATTGTATTAACCAAGTTAACACGTATATGCTGTGTCTTCAGACAGGAGGTTTTAATAAAGATTTCTCTCCATTTCAGTTTCAGTATTACAGCTCTTTTTGTTACAGTTCATTATCGTCGACTGAACACCGAATACAATCTCCAGACTGTTTACAGTTTTACTGTCACAGATTGACTGAAATATAAACAAATAAAGTCTTTTGAAGATTGGTACTTTCGGTGAACACAAACAACTATTAATTATCGTCAATTCATTTACAGAAATTTAAATAGCACCAAAAAAGCATACAGAACTGACAACTCTGTTACCTTACAACTCCTAATAAATGTAACTTATGTGACGCAGCAAATTATCAATTTCGGCGAGCAAAACCAGTTAATTGTTACCGAATAACAATTAGAACAACACAGTACTTCATCAAAGAATATCTTATAGCTTTGTTACTGCTGAAAATCTAACAATAGTATTTTTATAACGACATGTACACGGGTAGGAAGTTTACGGTAATGGCGGGTATATTCAAAGCTCACATCTGGGTGACACAAACGTTGCAGAGATAATCGCTTTAGTTCACAAGTTTAACACGCCCAATGCACTCATTTAGCGGCACGAATGAAATAAGTATGATTCAAGTTACAGCAAAATACAACGTACCGTTTTATAGACCTTGGTACACATCACAATATGCAGCATTTTCTGCGACGTTCTTTCGAACAGTCAGGTCGCCATTTCACCTGTCTTGTACGGGGCCGAGCGCCTCCTACCTAAGGCCAACACATTACTCTCCCTTAGACCGTGTACTTTCACTATAGACACGTCCAAATACCGTAGTTATTACAATACAACACTCAATTCTAGAGGACTTATGATTTGGCCGTTACATACCGGCCTCCTAATTATGGAATCAAACGACATAATTACACCACTGATGCTTTAAAGGTCAAATAATAACACGCAAACACGCGACGAAGGTTTTGGTAACACGAAATCATGCATATCATTGTGGATATGCCTGATTAATTACTGTCAGCCTCAAGAATGAGACAAAGTTTAGCAGCAGGACGTTGCAAAACCGACGACTTAGTTTTTATCTTTGCCGACCGCACAAGGCCACGCCTGTCTTTCATAACTTCTAAGACTTTACCCAGAGACCAAGAGCTTCTGGGACTGTTGTCCACCAAAAGGACAACATCACCAACCGCAAGGTTACGTCGCGGGTAAAACCACTTCTGTCTTTGTTGGAGCAGTGGTAAATACTCCCGCACCCACCTTTTCCAAAAGGTGTCCGCCAAGAACTGCACTTGTCTCCAGCGCCTACGAGCGTAATTGTCAGACTTTTCATAAAGTCCTGGTGGTAACTGTTCTCCGGAACGAAGAAGCAAGAGATGATTGGGCGTTAAGGCATCCAAGTCATCGGGACTGTCAGGAACTCTAGTGATAGGTCTTCTATTTAATATAGCTTCGACTTCGCACATCAATGTGTGAAATGCTTCATCATCCAGCCGTATCGTCTGCTCCCTTAAAAGAGAATAGAGGACCTTTCGTACGGAACGGATCAGCCGCTCCCAGACACCCCCGAAATGTGATGCGGTGGGAGGGTTGAACTCCCAGCAGATATTCTTCTGCAGAAGGGTATCGTGAATCTTGTCAACATTCCACCGCAAGATTTCCTCTCTCAGTTCTCGTTCGGACCCCACTAAATTGGTCCCATTGTCAGAACGAATCAACTTTACAGGGCCACGGCGTGCGATGAAACGCCTTATCGCGTTTATACATGAATCGGTGTCAAGACTGTGAGCAACTTCAATATGCACGGCACGGATAGCCAAACATGTGAACAAGACGCCGTATCTCTTTACAATAGTTCGCCCGCGTTTAAGTTCGAAGGGGCCAAAATAATCTACGCCCACTCTAGTAAATGGAGCCTCTTCCGTGATCAGACGGTCAGCAGGAAGGTCTGCCATTTTTTGCTCACTCGTAGGACCTTGATATCTTCTGCACGTCACACACTTAGACATAATCCTCTTAATTGTAGAATTGGCTCCCAATATCCAATACCTCTGCTGGACTGCGGCAAGAATAGCATTTCGGCCAAGATGTCCAACAGATTTGTGAGTTTCTTCGATAATCATCCTTGATATAGGCGACCCTTTAGGCAGGATAATCGGGTGCTTGGCATCAAAGGGTATGCTTGCTCTTGCAATTACAACACATATAAGGGTAGTGGGAAGAGGTGCCGACATACTGACTGCGTCACATGAGTCCGCCAACCCGAATCACTCCATCGATCAACTTCGGGTCGAGTTTTCGAAGAGGCGAGGACTTCTTCACACTGCACTGTTCATCCAGTGTTTTAAAGTCGTCGGCAAAATGTCGTCCTTGAACATGACTCACAAGCACTATCTCTGCTGCATGCAGGATCTCAACTGTGAGAGATGACGACTTTAGCCGTTCTGTGTCCTTACTCACTTTGTGCGTCTTGCTCTTCTTTACGTCTCTGGTGAGGTGACCTTTCTTTGTCATATCAGATTCTTTACAAATTTTCCTCTGAGCACCGGTACGGCGTCGTAGATTGCGACAGACGACTATCATCCTTCCGACGGCTTTTCGGAGTCGCGTCCAGTCCGAGTAATGTTGAATCAGTCTCTCTATAGGGTGAAGGGTTGCTACAAGAGCAGCACTGGTTACCTTTTTGACTTCAATGTCATCATCCTTGAGAGCTTCCCAGTCTGATGGTTGGGCAGGCCAGTTCTCTTCAGGTTCCCACAAGAAGTCTGGGCCACTGAACCACTGCCTTGTCGACAGGAACTTCATCATGGGCAACCCCCTTGAGGCATGATCAGCAGGATTGGATGTAGTAGGGACATATCGCCACTGTTTAACATCTGATGCCTCTCTGATAACGGCCACTCTGTTCGCCACAAATGTGTGAAACCGACTACTTTCATTTGCAATGTATCTCATTGTTGTCATGCTGTCAGTCCAGTAATAAACACCCCCAACTTGGTAGTCCAACTCATCTAGGATCGCTTTACTAAGACGCACTGCAATGGTAGCGGCTGTAAGTTCAAGACGCGGAATTGTCATTCTCTTCAGGGGAGCCACCCTGGCTTTCCCTTGGAGAAAGGAGCAACACACTCGTCCAGTGTCGTCTGTTAAGCGCAGATATGATACCATCCCATATCCTTGGTTGCTGGCATCAGCGAAAGTGTGAAGCTGGCAAGATACAACTTCGCCGAAACTCATCAACTTGAAACAGCGCTGAAGCTTGACCGTTTCAACTTTCTGAAGGTCATGTAGCCATTGTTGCCATTTGACCAATGTGTTGCCTGTTACCTCGTCGTCCCATCCAACATTGTTTCGGCACAAATACTGGAGAATCCCTTTGGCAACTAAAACGAAAGGGGCAGCGAAGCCAAGAGGGTCGTACACTGAACTTACCATCGATAGGATTCCTCTTCGTGTCGGTGGCAAGATTGGGAGCTTGATCTTGAAACCTAATGTGTCTGATTGCACGAACCAAAACACACCAAGAGCCCTTTCTGTGGGAAGTTCTTCAGTTTCCAAATTAAGCTCTTTTGTTTCCTTTTGCCGTTCTTCTACAGGAATGCATTCCAACACGGAACGACTGTTCGACATCCACTTAGTTAAGTGAAAGCCACCTTCAGCACACAATGATGTTGTAGTACGAATGAGTGTAAGAGCGTCTTCCTCTGTAGATTTTGACGCTAAGCAGTCGTCGACATAGAAGTTCCTGTGGACGACGCTTTGTGCTGATGTATACTTGTTCGAGTTGTCATCTGCTGTTCTTCTTAAGGCGAAGCTCGCACAGCTCGGAGACGAAACCGCACCAAATAGGTGGACCAGCATGCGGCATACAACTGGCTCATGACTTAAGTCTCCCTCCGGCCACCACAGAAACCGCAGACAGTCGCAGTCTTTCTTAGGCACTCTTACCTGATAATACATGGACTCTATGTCAGCCATAACTGCGATCTGTTCCTGGCGGAATCTGAGCAAGACACCTATAAGGCTGTTTGTCAGATTAGGACCCTGGAGAAGAACTTGATTTAGTGACACTCCTGCAAAGGTTGCGGCACAGTCAAAAACGACGCGTATCTTACCAGGCTTCTTTGGATGGTACACCCCATGGTGTGGGATGTACCAAACCCGGCCAGCTTGTCCAATGAGGTCCTGGGGAGGAATCTGTTCGGCGTAACCGTGATTGAAGATCTTCGCCATGAAGTCTTTGTAGTCTGCGTGAAACTCAGGATTTTTCTTCAGCTTGTTTCCAAGACTAACTAGGCGTCGCTCAGCTTGAGTTTTGTTGTTAGGAAGTGTGACGTCCTTGTTCCTGAATGGCAGATCAATGTAGTCGTGGCCTTCATACATCTCAATAGTACTGTCAACTTGTTTCATAAACCGCTTGTCCTCTTGCGAATACTCCTTCTCATCGTCTATGATTCTCTCTGGAAAATCCAGATTGATAGAGTTTCGCACGAGCTTATCGAGGTACTTGAGCTCTTCAATTTCTTTTAAAGCTGAAACCTCGATTCTGTTGACAGAAAACGATCTAGAGTCTTCACTAGATGCCGGAAGATTTCGAATAACGCCCCACACTACCCAGCCAAGAAGGGTTTTGGTAGCATGAGGGCTACCTCTGGGGCCTGTACACACTTTGGAAGGGCTGTATGCATCGGGTACATTATTTCCAATTAACAGGTCAACCGGAGCATCGATTTGAGGTAAATCAATATTATGAAGATGGGGCCAGTGAGCAATGTCATCTGGCTTGGGTATGTGAACCTGGCTGACTGGCATTTTCTCCTTGGTGTATGCTGTAGGTAAGTCAACCGTGTTTTCCAACTGCAAATCACACACCTGTAGTCCTTTCACTGCAGTAGTGCGCATAGTGTATGGCGCTCCCATTGTCTCCAAAGTCATGCTCAGGTGTCGTCCTGAGGAGCCGAGTTGACGTGCAAGTCTGTCTGTGCAAAATGTAATACTACTCCCTGGATCCAAGAAGGCATAGGTTTTAATAGTTTTCAAACCGTTCTTCAGTTTAACATGCACAGGGATAATAGCCATTGTAGTGTATTCGTTATCACCGGCCTCCGCATGACTACATACCGCCTTTAAAGAAGTTTTGTCATCCGACACTTCTTCCGCCACGTTGGAAGATGGTGTAACATCTTTCTTCGACGATGCCTTCTCATCGTCATGAAGCGAAGTAGGGTGGCGCCCGTTACACTTAGAACATGTCGAGCGGTTATGACATTGCCTAATTGTGTGGGCACGACGCATGCACCCAAAACAGAGACCTTTGGATTTCAAGAAATCCACTCTGGCGGCATACGGTAATGATGACAGCTGCCAACATACAGTGATGTCGTGTTGTTTGTTGCAGTATGTACAACAAGTCTTGCTTTTAGGCTGTTTCTCAGATGGAGTAGCTTCCCCTTGATTATCTAGCCCGGAAGCATTGTTGGATTCACTTACTTTAGTCGCGAAAGCCCCTTTGAATTTCTTTTGGTCTGATGTAGCTCGAGGCTTCAGTGAGGCACCCGTACGGCTCTTATGTTCAAAATTAAGAGCCTCTCTGCCATATAGAGGGTCAGTGGCCTTTTTGGCCTCATCTTTGACAAACTTCACTAAGTGGTGAAATGTCAAGATTTCTTCATTTTGTTTGGTCTTTTGCACCACATTCCTCCATCGGTCATGGAAGTAGAATGGAAGCTTCCCGACGAGCTTCTTCATATTTTCTGAATATTCAATCACCTTAAGGGCTTCAATGCTTGCGACAGCATTTTCACATTCTATTAAGAAGAGTGAAAATTCATCCAATGTTTTGGTGTCGTCTGGTTTCATAATAGGCCATTCAAGCGCCTTCTTAATAAATGCGCTAGCAATAACCTGGCTGTCGCCATAACGGTCTTCAAGTTCGCGAATAGCAGCAGGGAACCCTTGTGCGGCGTCAAGATGGCTGAAACCTGAGACCACTTTATTGGCCTCACCGACTGTGAACTGCTCAAGGTAGTTCATTTTTTCATCGTCGCTTTCGGTATTTACAACGACCTTTGCGTGAAACTGGCGAATGAATTTTCGGAACTCCATTGGACTTCCACCAAACTTTTTGATTTCGAAAGTTGGCTTTCGAAGATACCGAAC
The DNA here is from genome assembly GCA_036873755.1 of Hanleya hanleyi. Taxonomy (NCBI): domain Eukaryota; kingdom Metazoa; phylum Mollusca; class Polyplacophora; order Lepidopleurida; family Hanleyidae; genus Hanleya; species Hanleya hanleyi. The sequence continues at coordinate 12,594 of JAVTVY010019841.1, read as the reverse complement.
AACTGACGATGTAACATCAGTAGGAACAGTGGCAGTAGCATCGCCGCGCAGTGCAGGGTAGGGAAGAGGACGCAAAGCATCAGTGATGTGGGCATTCATACCTACCTGTTCATCTGTGTGACCTGTTTGACCCCTATCAGACATATATACATTGGAGTAAGCTTTACTGTTACCATAGTTATCAAATCCTGAGGTAACTTCATTAACATTCCTACTTCTTTGGTCCGGTACATTGTAACCAATACTACCATTGCCTTGATAGGGAACAAAGGGAATTTCATTAGGGTTTAATACAAACCGAGTTTGACCAGTATATGAACTAGGTTCAACTTTACCAGCTCTGGTGTTTACACCACTATGACTACGGGTAGGCACATTTGTGTTGACCTCTGACTGTTCAAACTTTTCAAGAATTGTACTCTTAGCATTTGATATAGCTATTTCAGTGTTTATTGATAGTTCTTCCTCTTGAAGTCTCAAATTAAGTTTAGCAAGCTCTAACTGCCTCTTTTGTTTAAGAGCTTTCATCTGTTCAGATAGTTCAGCCTTTCTTTGCTCTTCCTTCATCCGCGCTGATGAAATGGAGCTTAATTTAGAACCAGAGCGACTTACATTGGAAGATTTAGCCTTAAATTTGTCCTTTTTGCCTGTCTGTGAGACACTGTCTCTCTCTGATATAGATTCAGGCTTTTGTGCAGAAAACCAGTTCTCCATGGACACTTTGAAATTCTTGATGAAGATGTCTCTTGGCTCATGGCTTATCTCTAGATACTCTGCTATGTCATCTTAACCCAGCAACATACAATAGTCACTGTGAAATGTTAAGAAAGTTTCATACACATCCATCCAATCAGAATAAAGGCCCTGCACTTCGCTGACACCAGCCTTTTCTGCAATCAATTGGTTTATTTCTTCTGAGCTAGCCTTCAGTCTTCTAAACAAGTTTGTCACTTGTTTCTGTTTCACATCAGACTGGTAGGACAAGCCTTTCTCTGTCTGTTTCCTGATTCTAGCTCCAGGAATCTCATAGTCAGACTCAGTGGGTGGCTTGTTCGCTTCTTGTTCCGTACCTGCGACCTGGGACTGCATGTTGTCTTTTGTTTCAGGAAATCCCTTCTTCAATCCACGTTTATCGTAAAAACGTCAATGATGTATTAACCAAGTTAACACGTATATGCTGTGTCTTCAGACAGGAGGTTTTAATAAAGATTTCTCTCCATTTCAGTTTCAGTATTACAGCTCTTTTTGTTACAGTTCATTATCGTCGACTGAACACCGAATACAATCTCCAGACTGTTTACAGTTTTACTGTCACAGATTGACTGAAATATAAACAAATAAAGTCTTTTGAAGATTGGTACTTTCGGTGAACACAAACAACTATTAATTATCGTCAATTCATTTACAGAAATTTAAATAGCACCAAAAAAGCATACAGAACTGACAACTCTGTTACCTTACAACTCCTAATAAATGTAACTTATGTGACGCAGCAAATTATCAATTTCGGCGAGCAAAACCAGTTAATTGTTACCGAATAACAATTAGAACAACACAGTACTTCATCAAAGAATATCTTATAGCTTTGTTACTGCTGAAAATCTAACAATAGTATTTTTATAACGACATGTACACGGGTAGGAAGTTTACGGTAATGGCGGGTATATTCAAAGCTCACATCTGGGTGACACAAACGTTGCAGAGATAATCGCTTTAGTTCACAAGTTTAACACGCCCAATGCACTCATTTAGCGGCACGAATGAAATAAGTATGATTCAAGTTACAGCAAAATACAACGTACCGTTTTATAGACCTTGGTACACATCACAATATGCAGCATTTTCTGCGACGTTCTTTCGAACAGTCAGGTCGCCATTTCACCTGTCTTGTACGGGGCCGAGTGCCTCCTACCTAAGGCCAACACATTACTCTCCCTTAGACCGTGTACTTTCACTATAGACACGTCCAAATACCGTAGTTATTACAATACAACACTCAATTCTAGAGGACTTATGATTTGGCCGTTACAGCGATAATCCTAGTACCCAAACGTCAATTTCATTTCCATAACCCTGTGAAAGAGCTGAGGGTATATCGATAACAAATGCAACGGTACGCCATGGTGGCGAAATCAACTAATCAAAAGGTTTGATCGGTTGTCTTATGTACTCGCGCGGTAAAATTCTGTTTATTAAGAATTTACGCATCTCAGCGGCAGATTTTTCCGCTTCATCGTTTGATCAGTCGTCTTCCTCACGCATCCGTTTCTTAGTCGCCATTACTTTCTGATGAATCGGGTGCTTCCGTAGTTTTCTCCATAACCTTAAATTATGGACGTAGATATTTCGGAACCTTGTCTGTATTCTGGGTAAAAGCTTGTCATATGCCATCTGATGCGCAACTAGTTCATCCATTCCGTCTTCTTCGTAAACTTCCGCAAGATCGTTTATATCGGATTCATGATCATCAATCGCTTTATCCGCGAAGAGATTCCACAAACACACGTCATTCTCGATATCATCGTTATCATCAGCATCATCATCATCATCAGCATCATCATCCGTAACTTTTCCGTCATCATCATCGTCACCATTAGCTTCATCATCATCATCACCATTATTGTCATCATCATCAGCATCGGCGTCAGTAGCGTCGGTATCGTTTTCATCACCATGATAGCCAAAAGTTTGACCTGAAGTACATTTATTTTTACCATTACAACCGGAACTGGAAAATTTGTCCGCATGGACAATACCTCCGCCCGCATGGTAATACGGCCTTCCACATGCCGTAGGGTCACTCACCGTCATCGTATAGGGTTGCTCTACTCTACCTGTTGGACCTATAGCGGGACTCGGTGGTGTCTCTTGTATGTTCATGAAAAGTCCCCAAAGTCCATAAAAAGTACTTAAAAGTCCACGAAAGTGCATGAAAAGTCCCCAAAAGTCCATGAAAAGTACTTAAATATCCACGAAAGTCCACGAAAAGTCCTATATGTACAGACACCACCACCACCACCACCACCACCACCACCGAGCTCGGAAGTGACGTCATCGTACTCATGCGCACGCATCTGTGATGCACTCGAACCCTGGTGTACCCTATGCCCTACGGGCTACAGGGTACAGGGTTCTCGTATGGTGGTCTGTACATATAGGACTTTCGTGGATATTTAAGTACTTTTCATGGACTTTTGGGGACTTTTCATGGACTTTTGTGGACTTTTAAGTGCTTTATGGGACTTTGGGGGGCTTTTCACGGACTTTCGTGGACATTTAAATATATGCGAGGGTCAGTCAGAGAGTGAGTAAGTGAGTGAGTGAGTGAGTGAATGTGTGAGTGAATGAGTGAGTGATTGATTGATTGATTGAGTGAGTGAGTGAGTTAGTGAGTGAGTGAGTGAGTGTGAGTGAGTGAGTGAGTGAGTGAGAGTGAGTGACTGATGATTGCCTGAGTGAGTGCGGTCCTCTCCCGGTGGTGGTGGTGGTGGTACTGGTGGAGGCTGTACGTATAGGAATGAACACGTGTCCCTCATTAGTCCATATGTATTGGTCGACTGATCAACATGTCGTGTACGTGTACGTTCTGTCAGAGAACCTTCTCTCGTCGCGATAGTATGCTCAGACACATTCAATGCAAACACAACCAAGAGACACCACCGAGTCCCGCTATAGGTCCAACAAGTAGAGTAGAGCAACACTATACGATGACGGTTAGTGACCCTACGGCATGTGGAAGGCCGTATTACCATGCGGGCGGAGGTATTGTCCATGGGGACAAATTTTCCAGTTCCGGTAGTAATGGTAAAAATAAATGTACTTCAGGTCAAACGTTTGGCTATCATGGTGATCAAAACGATACCGACGCTACTGACGCCGATGATGATGATAATGGTGATGACAATGATGGTGATGATGATGAAGGTAATGGTGACGATGATGATGACGGAAAAGTTACGGATGATGATGATGCTGATGATGATGATGCTGCTGGTGATAACGATGATGTCGAGAATAACAGGTGTTTGTGGGATCTCTTCGCGGATAAAGCGATTGATGATCATGAATCCGATATAAACGACCTTGCGGAAGTTTACGAAGAAGACGGAATGGATGAACCAATTGCGTATCAGATGGCATATGACAAGCTCTTACCCAGAATACAGACAAGGTTCCGAAATATCTACGCCCGTAATTTAAGGTTATGGAGAAAACTACGGAAGCACCCGATTCATCAGAAAGTAATGGCGACTTATCAAACGATGGAGCGGAAGAATCTGCCGCTGAGATGCGTAAATTCTTAATAAACAGAAGTTTACCGCGCGAGTACACAAGACAACCGATCAAACCTTTTGGGTACTAGGATTATCGCTATGCTCAGTTTGTATTTTCGTTTTGAAACTGTCATTAATAAATTAATTAATTTGTATCAATAAATATATACTTTGAACTTTAACAACCGAAGTTGTGTTCTTTCTTTCGGCCACAGTCCAGAGTCGTTTCGATATGATTTTATACGGACGATGGTCAGTTACAGCTGGTATCCAGTGATAATAAATATACCATCCATAGATAGGTGTAGCAGCTCTTTATTGTTATTATTGGTTTTGATTATTTGGAAAGTTTTATTCACCAATGACCACAAAACTTACAACTACAACAAGTTGGTCAAATATCAACCCCGAATGACACCTGTCGGGCGAAACGCGCGCACTCTCCGCATAAACTAACTCGACATCTACCACAAACTTCAACGCCTAATGGTTGACTACATATTTTACAAAGTCGGGGCGAAAATAAACGGGCTAATTCTTCCACACATTTTCGTGTTTAATCTCCGGTAGTGAAGAGGAATCATTTAGGAGAATGGTTGTCGGACTTCTTATATTCACATTCCAATCATCGTCATTATAAACTGGCCGTGTTTCAACGACCGCATCTACGGTAAATGCATTCTCCAAACTTGGACAGCCCGAACTACCTAAAACGTCCGCATTTTCTCGTACGAATCCAGCCCACACAGAGTTGTTAGCCTATAAAAAATATACAGTTGAAATATTAAAAGTGAGCAGACATTATATTCAGCTCGGCTATAATAGAGTAATAGATCATTTACAACGCCGTTCACTATGTACATCATTTTATTATATACTTGGCGATGAGATAGTGAAAATTATCAATCAAATAAAAGCGATATTTTCACGGAATGATGATATCAAATATATCATCACTGTGATGATATGGAAAATGACGTCACAGCGCACAAATACATGTCACCGTGGTCACAGTGATGAGGCAATTGACCAAACCTCCGCAAGGTTTGTGCGCCAAAGAAAAACAAGCTAAATATTTGAGAAGATTTGTATGTTATTATGCCTTATGATGACCAGATTTTTACAGGAAATAAAACACAAATAGGCACAAAATGAATAAGAAATACCGGCAATAGCGATAATGGGACCGACTCGTCACGTACGCGTGCACCCCAACAAAAAAATGTCTCCTGCACATTGAAGGCGTGCAACGGAGAGCCTCGAGGTTTATTCTAGGCTATCGAAACTGTAATGATCTCTGTTACAAAGAAAGACTCCTCCAACTTAACCTTCTTCCCCTTTCTTATCGTAGGGAATTGAATGATGTCGTATATCTGGCCAAGTGTCATTTGGGCGATTTCGATGTCAATTTGAGTAAATTTATCACCTTTAAAAATGAGGACAGCCTTCGCATGAAAATGCCCAAGTTTCGTACCGAAACTTTCCGCCATTCATATTATAATAGAATATATTATATTTTAAATCTGATTCCTCTCAATTTTTATCCTTTCTCATCAACTGCCAGTTTTAAACATAAACTCAAACATTATTACGGAAATCTTTTAAAAGAGAAATTTTTATCAGACAATTCATGCACATGGGTGAGTCAGTGTCACTGCCCAGCATGCCGAAAATCTGAACTATCATTATCATACATATAGCTTATCATTGTTTACGAAATCGACAAGATTTTATCCAAAACATGTATATTTAGTTTTGTATCTTAACTTCATATATATTATATGTTTAGTCTCTGTATATAACATCGACTTTTTTTATCCAAACCATGTACCATAGTTGTATGTATTACCCACTTTGTATTTCATATTATTGTTATATTTGTTGTTATGGGAGTCACTATCTAATATAGGTGCTAGTCACCTGTGTGATATCCCGGACTATTTGGTCAAATTTCAATAAATAAATAAAATAAAATAAAAAACATGCGCGACGTGACTGCAGTTTGGCCAGAGCAGTGCACAGTGCCAACACAAACTCAGCGCGGAAAATAAAACACATTCCTCAGTTTAAGGCTCGAAATTGGGGTCATATCATGAGAATGTCGCACCAAAGTTGAAGAGAAAACATGAAAAACAACTTAATTCAACGACAGGGAACTCTTGTCAGTGAGTATTCATTAAGAATCGGCAAAATCACAATGACAACTCCGCAGGCTCTCACCACCGTCGAAGCTCCACACAACAACAACCACGCACGACCGGTAAATCTAAATCTGGCTGTAACTTACCGTAACCATTCGATTTTGCTAAATCAAAATAGTGCTATTTGGGTAGACATGAACGAAATCAAGGGCGAATGCGGATTTTATTTGAAATGAGAATATTCTGTGCAAAGACAAACATCTGCCCGAGTGCAGACAGCGAGACAAGCCAAACTCTACACAGGATCGACCGTGCTTTTCTGCCGAAGGGGGGAGAAGGAGTTGGCTGACGGGTCGGCATGAAAATCATTTATTTGACATATAAAGCTAATAAAATTCTTGCGATCTGCTGGATGTCATCGTTACTAAAGTGCAGGATACAAGACTGAAAGCGCTTGCAGCACGTGCGATTTGTTGACAGCAAAGTAGTCCGCGAGTGACTTTACAGTGAAAATAACCAATGTTTCCGTGTATCTTCAGTCGAAAAAGCCAACAAAATCTGAATTATTTTAATGTTTTAAAAAAATCAGGATAAAGTAGTACAACAGAAGTATATAATAAAAAGAAAATCACCTGTTTCTTGACGAATACCATAAATATTTCATCGAGTGGGGTGAGAAAATTGGTATTTTCACGAGTGGCGAAGCACCCCCTTCTTCGTCAAGAAACAGGTGATATCCTCTATATATCGACAAAGTCATATGATAAAACATATCGGTATTATCTGTGAGTAAGTTGTAATAAAATCGTAATACTTACGGACGATTCTTCAAGTTCGTGGGTATGTTTCAGTAAATTCGCCATTCCGAAGTAAGACATAAATCGAATACTATTAGACGTATATATCTCGAAAAGCAATTCTCAAATAATGATTTATTTCACGGTATATCCTTTCAACTCTTAATATATGTCGATCGTATTGTATAATTCCATACCCTAACTAAATCGATGTCGTTCTATAAATATACCGAGTATAAACATCCCAACACCAAATGTCGCCATACACTGATTGAAATAACCCATGAGGTAGCCGATACCTCTATATCTAAATCGTGCGATTTCGGTTTATTCAATCACACCTGTTACACCGTCAACTATAGTACAGCCTCACATGAATACATCGGTACGTACTAAAATCAACAGGATTCTGTAATGGATAACATCGAACGCCCTATCTATACAGCGAGGCTATAATCAATATGTATCGCCCCATTATTACCCCACACCAAATGTCGCCATACACCGATTGCAATAACGCCTTTTTGTAAACTAATATAGAGGCTAAATATACGCCGTGTTTTTAAACTCTTATGAACGGTTAACGTACAAATTCGGAGAATTTATTTATAATATCATAAATCTGTACTACATATCTGTGAGTAAGTTGTAATAAAATCGTAATACTTACGGACGATTCTTCAAGTTCGCGGGTATGTTTCAGTAAATTCGCCATTCCGAAGTAAGACATAAATCGAATGCTCGGTCACACTAGGAATTAAACAAGTTTAGTTGAATGTAGTTTCGGAAAAGTTCTAGGTCACACCTACCGGAACGACATCAGTTCAACATCTTTTCTCACTCAAACTAAACGACATCGGGACGTCCTTTGGAAAGAGTGAGAAAATTAATTCAGTGTTTTGATTGGTTAAAGGATAATGACGTAGGTGACCCAGAAAAGCGCGGGGAATTCCTCGCAGACGAGAAAAGCATGGCGGACATTACAACTTTGCTTTCGCAGGTTCAGAATCCGAGTCAGGTGGAGGACATCGTTCCTGTACCTGATCCCCGTCATATCCCTGAGCCCACTCATGTTCCTGTGCCAGCTGAGATACCGAGTTCGTCTCATGGGTAAATATAATTTGTAATTGTCGTTGATAAATCTGGGATGCATTTTGCAGAGAGGAGTCACAATTATTTCGAGAATGTAAAACATGATGATAGTCCCGGGGGGGTGTTGCTGACGTCTATATAATTTAGACATCAGCCTCTCTCCCCCTTATTTAGTATCTGCATTTTACTGATTGTATGTTTCTTTTGACAGCGAATGTATTCGGTTCGGCGAGTGAACAATGCGCGCGGTGCGAGCAGGGTATCATCATTCTTGAACAACAGGTCCAGGAAAAATGTAGACTCGTACCTAGCCCTCAACTCACACGCACCGTTGAGCGATAGCGAATTGGAGCTGGGTACGAGTCTAGGAAAAATGGCAATTGGGGTAATTCTGGCTAATTGGCCTGATACACCTCAGTTGGTGGGTATATTTATTCATAGTTGAAAGTGTTTATATTTTTTCAAGAATAAATAACTGCACTTATGAACTGAGCACTTTGGGCGCCAAATTACAGGAGTTTGTTTCACTGACAAAATAAAAAATATACCGTAGTTTTTTTGGAGGGTATCAGGCCAATTAGCCAGAATCACCCCATTTGCCACTTTAGATTAGAATTCAACTTTAACAATTGATACAAAAATATAGTTTATGAATATTGACCAGTTATCACAACCCGACTTTTCTTTAATGGCACAGTCTGTCTGCCAATAGAAAGGATTAATCAGATTTTTTTTGATTTAAAAATCCCTGTCTATAGCACGTGTAAGTGCTTGTCTTATCAAAATTCAGACTTTCGCTGTATCTTTATAAATTAGAAAAACGTACGGCATACAGTATTTTTGAGCTATTTTTACTGCCCTGGTTTAACTGGATAGTTGGTGGTGCATAAGTACGGCTTCTGTATTTTAAACTGTGACACTTTTCTATACACCCTCAAAACCATGCATGCCATATAACCATATAACTATACTAAGATAGTGTAATCCCAAAATAATGAAAATACTGTCATACGATCAGGGGTTGAAATATTGTCTGAGATAAGCAGGACAAAATTGATTCTTGGCTAGTTTTTTATCCTGCACACAATACAAAAGGATAGAAATGTGTTCAAAACCTTGCAGGACAATGCACAATTTCCTGCAGTTTAATGTAAATTTCAAGCCCTGACGATTGTTTTCTAAAATGACTAAAAATATATCTTCCTTTGTATTCAGCTGTGGGAGCTGCATATGGTCATTATGGTCATCAGAGGGGTACTGTGTTGCGGAACAGCTATAGAGATCCTGTTACCATTGTTGTAAAATATTATTGTGAGCTTATAATAGGATTCATGTATCTCGGGGTATACATGTATGGTGAGGGACGAGGGAAAAATGTGTAAGAAATGCTGTCGAATGGGTCAGATATGGGATGGGAATAGACATTAAGGGGAGGACAACCTAATTATGACGTTCCTCTACCAGAGGTCGGGCATAACAACACAGTATGGGGTAATATGGTCCAGCAGATTATACGGCACACATGGGAAAGAGAGGCAGGGTACAGAGTAGATCTGGACAACTTAGGCGATATAGGATGTTTCTAGTGCACCTGTGGCAAGGGACAAGCATGGATCATATGTAAGAAGGGGTGGGGGAATGGGTTGGATGGTATGTTCTGCATGACCAGTGGCAATCATATCACAATGGAGTGTCCAAGTACATCCATCCATGTAGCAACATTATAATATTCAAGAAACAAGTCCCTGTGAGTGGATTCAAACCGTGGTCACAAGTGTGAGTTCATTTGAACTGAGCTCTAAACCAATCACACTCCTGATACTGGATAAAAATTTGGTTGTGGGATAGAAAATAGTTAATAACAACAACCTGCTTGGTCAATGCACAGGACAGACTTAGGCTAATACTGTGACCTTGTTAATATTTTGTCTACCATACTCAATACACATGGAAAGTCTATCACACCAGTTGTGATATGACCTTGTGTTATTGGGTTACAGAAGAATTCCTGGCTACAATGAGCAGTTTGGCAACTGTGATACCCCACCCTCTGGGTGCTAATACAGGTGGTGTTAACATGTGTTAATTTACCATCTGGGGGACTAGGTGCTTGTAAACATTCCTCTCCAAACACCATTTTGGTGATCATTCGATGTGTGAAATTGATTGGTGTCACTATCTCCATCAACCGGATACTTTTCAAATTCTTGTATGATGTTAACATCACATGACCATATAGCTATATTCAGTAATTATGGACATGACTCAATAATAATTTAAACTATCCGGTAAGCCACACCTGTACATTAATGGTTGTAGCTCAGACTCCTAATTACCGCTGTCAATTGATAACACTTTGACATGATAACAGTTAGAGATACTGTTGATGGTAAACACACACTGAGTTCTGGGTTAAACCCCTGTGTTTGCTTCGCATTGGGCAGCAGCTGGATAAACTATTATCGGTTTTAGCCGGCGCTGTGCCCCCTCAAGGGCTCTGATGTACCTGGTAGCTACACAGCCATACTGTGTATCACCAGGAAACTATATCATAAATCTCCCTTGATATTATTATAATAATAATATGAGGTCGACAAATGAGGGGCGCTAATTGTGCCGATCATACGCATTTAGTCCAGCTATAGCTGAATAGATGTAGAATTCTAACACACATATGCATTATTGGCCGACAGCCGCTGTGTTATTGCGTTCAGTTGGACGTTTAGAATTCCACCATATCGCTCGAGATTTGCGATACCACTCGAGACAGAGATATATTCCTCTGTTGTCTCAGACCTCGTTGGCGACTCTATTATAGGTACAAACGTACCGCAGGAGTGTTTTGATATGTGGCAAAGTACTATATACGCTTGCCTCGCAGATCAAAATTTATGAACGATGCGAAGCGATACCAGTACACGGTATCCGTGCTGCTCGTGTACAACAGTGTACATACACACTTACGGATCTATAGCATCCGAGTTATCAAACTCTACACTGCGTATCTGATATAACTTCAGATATAATACCTGACTGCTATATGTATTTACAAAATGCATGTCTAGGTCTTCCCTGACTACTGTATATACCGAATAAATCGGTTATCACGACTTATATATCACACCCCGATGGAGTTGTTGATATTCCTGGTTTTTGATATTTAAAATATTGAAAAGTATATATATCAGGATTTTCACAGTCACCGAAACGTTTTGTTATACCTAGAAAATATTTGATTTTCTTCTCAGACATTACGCTAAAGGGACCTATAAAGAGAGGGGGCGTATACAGTATACGGTCATACCGTACACAAAATATATGCAAGTTCAGCCCTGTGAGCTTGAGAGGATTCAAGCCAACAAAGGACTGACCTGCCCGCCAATTCCAGCCTATAGACTGTCGGCGTTGCGGCCAATCGGATTTCCCGATTTACGGCCAATAGACATAAGCGCTGTTAGACTATTTAACAGTGTCAGCGTCTGTGAGCCCCAGACCTCTACGGTCGCCGAAAGAGTGTACAATCGTACACGAAGCGAAATGATATACGCTACTGTATATCTGAGATATCTATGATATCTGGCATTTATAATGCCCAGCGGATGATTGTCTGCTAAGGCGAAAGCCGACTGTCGTAATATCGACAAATTTGACATGTACACAGTACAGGGCAATAGCCCGTCAAATTAATAACAAAGCTACAAGAAGTAACTGAAATATATGAAATATATTCAGTACTTACACAGATTGTCAGCACACCAGATAGCATGTTTGGAAACCCACTATTACGGGTTTACTGAGAATAAATTCAGAAACAGACATACTGAGGGATACCCGCATAGCGGAACGATTCTCCTATTACAATGAAGTAAACTATGCTAAGCACAAGTTACTTCTTGGAGAATGATGGCTAGTAATTCCTATATGGGAATTGACTGGACTTTTGTGGTGTATATAAACATATGCCATCAGTAAAATACTGGGAAGATCTGATCATGTTGATGACATGTTATGATATGCGTTGAGACTCCCTGACGAGGGTTAATCGCTAATTCGTATATTATGAATTAAAAAAACAACCCGAAACTCTGTTTCTGTAAATATATTTCTACAGAATTTACCCACAGTTTGAGAACTAAGGGCAGGTGTCGGAGTCTGAGCTACAACCATTAATGTGCAGGTGTGGCTTACCGGATAGTTTATATTATTATGGAGTCGTGCCTTCGGGCCTACTATCCAAACACGTGAATCGGTTTTAAACTCTCGTTTATCACTGATCCTTGTGCATGTCTT
>JAVTVY010019839.1:0-80191 GCA_036873755.1 Hanleya hanleyi | reverse complement strand
CAAACTGTCGTATCTGACATGACTTGGAACATTACATCATTCAACCAAGGGAGATAACCGGCCATCAGTGAAAGGCTAGGATAGGGGGACTACGCACTGTGGATAATAGAATTGGGAATGCTATGACGTCATTGAACCAAGGGGGATAACCGACCATCTGGCATCAGTCAAAGCCTGAGAAAATCAAACTGACCTAACTGACATGATGAAAATATGAAGAGAGAATAGTAGAAATGACAACACATTTATCTAGGGGGGGCTACTCAATGTTGGCTCATTCTGTCGAAAGTATATGATATGTTGTTGTTGTTGTTCACAAACAGCTCGGGAGTTGTTCAACATTGCTCACCTTGGTACACTTACCAGGCATCAAACCGACATATCTGACATGATGAAAATTAGAAGAAAGAAAAGTTGAAAAGTTAACACATATTTATAAGGGAGACTACTCAATGAGGCTCAGTCGGCCCATCTACCCAAGGGGAACTACTGTAGCCTGTCTTTAGCGAGGCAAAACGGGAGAGAAATACTGATCCAGAATTCACATTTAAAATTTCAAATGACATTCTTTCGCTGAACCAAGGGAGATTACCGAGCATCAGTCAAAGGCTGAGAAAAATCAAACTGACCTATCTGACATGACGAAAATATGAAGAGAGAATGACTAACACATTTATCTAAGGGAGACTACTCAATGTTTCTCATTCTGTCTAAAGAATGTGATATGTTGTTGTTGTTGTTGTTCACAAACAGCTCGGGAGTTGGTCAACATTGCCCACCTTAGTCTTACCATGCTAAACGCTATACTGATCCTGCTGTCATTAGCTGAATAAATAACCTTGAAACTTGAACGTCATGTGGTCATCAGTTTGCTTGATTGTTGATCAGATATAGACAAAGAACCATGTTTCCCGCATTGTTTCTCGTGTCCTTAGTGAGGTCAATATAAAATGTGGAATTGAATAGCCTTTTTTTTCATATCAAAACTCGGAATCGGGACTCTTGTAATCGTACGAGTTCTCCATCTGCTATATGGAGAATCAGAACTTTACAGTAAGCCAACCACCGCCCCGACCGCCACCCAATCCTCCCTTGAAGTTACTGACATGTTCTCTTGATAATCCACAGTGATTTGCTCTCGTGATCCCTTACATGAAGGATGGACCGAAAATCCAATATGGCCACCAGGCAACCATCTTGGATTTCCCCATGAAACCTTGTCACCGCGATTTCTCAGGAACTACTGCATGGATCTTTTTCAAATTTGGTACACAGGTTCCCCTTGGGGTCTAGTTGTGCAAGAAACCCTTTCTGGTCCGATTCGAAAATCCAATATGGCCACCAGGCAGCCATCTTGGATTTCCCCATGAAACCTTGTTACCGCAATTTCTCAGGAAGTACTGCATGGATATTTCTCAAATTTGGTACACAGGTTCACCTTATGATCTAGTTGTGCAAGATACCTTTTTCGGTTCAATTGAAAATCCAATATGACCACTAGGCGGCCGTCTGAAATTTCCCCATGAAACTTTGTTATAGTGATTTCTCAGGAAGTACTGCCTGGATCTTTCTCAAATTTGGTAGACAGGTTGCCCTTGTGGTCCAGTTGTGCAACATACCTTTTCTGGTCCGATTCCAAAATCCAATATGTCCATCAGGCCTACTGCGATTTCTCAGGAACTACTACATGGATCTTTGTCAAATTTGATACACAGGTTCCCCGTGTCGCCTAGTTGTGCAAGATACATTTTCTGGTCGGATTCGAAAATCCAGTATGGCCACCAGGCGCCCATCTTGGATTTCCCAATGAAACTTTATCGTGATTTCTCAAGAAGTACTGCATGGATCTTCCTCAAATTTGGTACACAGATTCCCCTTGTGGCCCACTTGTGCAAGATCCCACATGGGGCCTAGTTGTGCAAGATGCCTTTTTGGTCCGATTCGAAAATCCAATTAATACGGTATTCCCGAGTTGTGACAGTTGTTGCATCACAAGAGTCGACGGATCAAACGGTGGGGCATATTCTATATATTGACTATAGAGAATATCCATATCTTCACCTTCCATATCAAGGAGTTCAAATAATTCGGAATTAAAATGTATTTCTTCAAATTTTAAATCAGTTTTCTTTAGTCCATGCAGTTGCAAGTGAATTGCCCCACCCTTTCATCTGCCGGCGGGTCAGCTACATGAAGGGATGTCACTCTTGTGACACAATGTCACAACTCGACAACTGTAGACTACTGCATGTTTCGATTCAAGGGAGATAATCAGGATTCAGACACTTTCAAATTCGAAGTTTCAACAGTACTGCGCGGACCGGATCCCTTCAGTACTATTAAGTATTGTACCATCTTACTATTTTCGAGCATGGTATCTTAAAAGAGATATCTCAAACTAGTCCAGTAAACCGAACAGAATTAGCATTCGTTCCTAATTATAAAATCTTAAGTATGCCAAAGTGTCAAAGAGATTTTTCTTCACTTCCAGTACCCAATGATGAGACGTGCAAAAAAAAAAAAATCAAAAAAAAATACTACAAAATGAAGACGAAGGATCCTCCGTACATGTACATTCACTTTTATACTAACTTTTCTCTTGTGCTATAACAACCGACATAAGTACAGTTTCTAGAAATCTTGAAACTCGTGAAACTTAGAAAGATTATATCTTGGTGTTTTCCAGTGTCCCTTTTTCGATCTTTTTCGCTCAGATTCGAAATTCTGTAAACAAAATTACAACTCAATCGTCTTAGTAACAAGGGACAAAAAGATCCTCTTGTCATTAGCTTACAATTATCGGACAATGGTGGGCGCCGAGATCCTTCAGGATCTCTCGTTGATTTTGTTTTCCTTATACCTTCAATTGTTGGGTCCTGTTGTTGACAATTTTGTTTCCTTATGTTGACACTGTTGTCTTGTTAGGGTCGGTTGTTTGTATAGGATTATTCATTCCTCTGGAATATACATTCTTCTTCTCTTCCCGACTTTCGTTATTTAGTTCCTTAACTTCTCCACAATTTGACAGATTCATCTCAAATTCCACCTGGAAAACTATGGGTTCACACGAGCATTGCTTATCAAGATTAAGGTCAGTAGGTCAAAAATGATTAAATATTACAATTTTTTGCTAGTCATGACACATGTATATGAGGGAAGATGAAGTATTCAAAAACAACATTGAGATGAAAGGTCAATATCACAAATTTGGCAAAATATCAGGAAGTCATCAAAATTTAAATTATCTCTTTTGAACGGATACATCAGAGACAATATGCCAGGTATGAAGGTCAAGGCCAATGGGGATAGTAATCAGGAAACCACTTTGTGAGTTGCGGTAAGCGATGTGTCAGGTGTCAAAAGGTCAATGGTCAAGGTCACAGACCACCAGTATCACATTGAAATTAATTCTCTCTCTCTCACTGAAATGTAAAAGACTTGTAGATTTCATTTTAATTAAATAGTCCAATTTGCCAGTCAGGCTCTTTTTCTCCTTTGTTTTGTGACTCACACACAATATATGGACCCATTTTACTTAACACTGTTGTGTCAGTATGATAACTAGGTTGGCTTCTTGGGATGGTATTGTTGTCCCCGGGTTGTTTTGTTGATATTGTTGCTTTGTTATATTGGCATTTGAGTCTGTTGTTGACAGTTTTTCTTTGTTGGCATGGTTGTCTTTTTGTTGACATGGCTGATTTCATATGTTGACACTTGGGTCCTCTTGTTGACAGTCACACTGCTGTCTGTTGACACACGTTTTATGTCCTTATGTTCTTACTATTGTGTCCTTATGTTGATACTGTTATGTTTGTTTATTGACATGGTTGTGTCATTTGATCACTTGCTTTGTTACTTTTGTTGACACTGTATGTTGTTAAGATGTTGACATTTTCCCATGAGACACTGTTGGGTCCTCCTGTTGGCACTGTTGTGTGTTCTCGTGTTGACCCAGAATTATGTTTGTGTTGACATGGTTGGTTTCAAATGTTAAAGTGTAACCATGGCACTTGTGTAAGTTTATGCCATATTCAAGATAACGATGTGAATAACAAAATGTAGTGTCAGAATTTTTCCCCCAACATTTCGCTCGTATTCTATCTCGGAGGATTCAAAGGCAAATTTCTACAGTGGGAGAGAAATTTTCGCTGCCTCTTTTGACGTCAGAGATGATGTTACCGACGTCATACTTCGAGCGTCCTGTATCATCTGCAGGACGTCATGGCAATGCAGAGAATGGAACAGTTTTTGTAACAATGTTGCATTATGACGTGGTTTATCGTTCGATAATAATGTCACAAGTTCCGACATACTTGTGTCGCTGTGCACTATAATAACATTAATAACACTGAAATTGTTAAAAACTAAAGTCATAAATTCTATAAATTGGAAGATTATCTTGGATATGACGTAAACTTGCAAAAGTACCACAGTTACACTTTAACACTTGACTCTGCCATGATGTTATGTTAAATCAGGGCTTCGTGTTTAGAATTAGTGCGCGGGCTATAAATAGCTCACGTCAAAATATTTAGGAGAGCGTATTTGAAAGTCAGGCGAGTGGTTGCAATATAATACAACATAAAATATGACAAAATTCACTCTCATGACATGAATTGCGTGCAGGTGAGCTATCACTCGCACTAAACACAAAGCCCTGTAAATCACTGTTTCACAGTACTAACACTCATGTTCTTGTGTTGACAGGGTCCAGACTGGGACTACAGTACAGACTTACCAGAATGGGCTAGAGAAGACTTCAAAGAAAATACAGAAAAGTGAAACAATGAATGACCTCCCCTGGTTCAGTCTTCAAACTTATCGGATATTCCTTGTATGTGACACTCCACTGGCTCAAACAAATTTGAGGATACTAAATATTGATGGATATGCAATGAATTCCTAAAACATTTTTTAATCTGTCAGTCACTGAAGAATCGGTGAGGCGACTTTATCTGAAGTATTTGTGCCATCCCTTAATTGTTGCATTTGACAATCAAATCTCGAGGTCATCTATTGCAGAATTAAAGGGAATCTTACACAACAGGACCAGTAGATAAGCTGAGAGTTCTCTCTCAGTTGATTGGTTAACTGAGCCAAAATCTACAAACAGGAAGTGGTAATCACAGAATCTGATTGGATAGTTGTGTAAGTCCTCATCACCATAGACCATGGAGATTGACATGATGAGTACAGCTTATAGCGTTGGACACACCGGTTCTCTTCAGATCACCGAAGTTAAGCAACATTAAGCTCGGTCAATACTTGGATGGGTGACCGGGTGCTGTACTGGCTGGGCTGATCAGTGTCCAGGGTAATAGGAACTGTGAGCACTCTCGTGTTCTGGCACATGTAGGCACTGTCGTGATATGACTGAAACAAGGTTGAAAATGATGTTAAACCCTACTACTCACTCACTTGTAGCTTTGAAATTGAATGTAATGATAGATTTGTATTGAATTTCTTCACAAATCATAAAATATTTTGATCACCATATTTTTTTCTCCTAAATTTGTTTCAGGAGTGTTATTACTTATTTTATAATATTTTAGAAGTTTCCCCCTGTCCCGTGGTCATATTTAAGCCTTTTATTGCTCAATTTCCAAGAGTAAACTTGTTAATGAGCTTAGTGGAGGGGTCATGTGACTACGGGGTCATGTGATTACATGACGTCATGCTGTTGAGTCGTCTCAGGGCTAGAGAGACAGAGAGAGAGAGAGAATTAAGGTTTAACGTCATCTCGGGCAGCTGTATGTTAGCCTGTAAATGGGCGTTTACTCCTTCACATATAAATCACCATATTAACGGGAATAAGATTCAAAATCCCGGATCAACATTACTTGGAATGAAATATACATGTAGACTAGATAAATTAACATCTTGAAATACACTGCCATAATTTGAAACTTTTAACATCAGACCAATAGATTGCCCAAGTTAATGAGTGGGAAATCTAATGGTCGACTTGAACTTATACTGTTACTGCCGGTCCAACAGAATCTTTGAATGGTCAGATAATTGCCTTGGAATGACAATTCTTAGACTAACCATCAATAAAGAAATATGGATTAAAAAAATATTGCATTGCCGATAAACATTGTTCAAACATTCATAGTAGCAATGAATAGTTTGACTTTTTCTGATTTGCTGACAGAAATACCGGGACAGAAATGACGACTTCATCTGGGGCACATTGGAAGCTGTCCGAGAACCAGGAATATTCACTATTCAGCTATTTGATTAGCATAAGTTCTATGTGCGCCCTCAACGCTCCTCTCATGTCTAATAGACTACTGAATCAGTAAAGAGAATAGTCTGTTAGACACGAGAGGAGCGTTGAGGGCACACAGTCGTTATAGGGGATATGAGGAAAGTTCGCTAATTAGAGCATTTCCACAAAGTGGATGCTCTTATGTTTTCATGAGAAACGGCTCCGCCGCTGCCGCCGCCGCCGCGACTTTAAACGTGAATATCTCTGAAACCGTTAAATATTTTCGGGTCAGACTTGGTGTGCTATCTCCTTAGGCCTGGGAAATTTGTCTGGTTGTGTTTCGATACCCGCTGCTCACCACTAGGTGGCGTTGTAGTCAGAGCATAGATAAACCTTTCTCTGACGATTTCGTCTGAACGGCTTGTCCGATTTCTTTGAAATTTTATTACAATAGTCTTGAAGGATAGGCAATGTGCTGAAAAGGTTTTGGTGTAGCTGGCATAACTATAAAGGCAAGTTTTTTGCGTCTCAAAAAAAAAGTTTTTGGTGAAATGAAAATTTACCAATTCGCTTGGAGAAATATTTAAAAACTGTTCTATTCTAGGTTGCCAAGCATAAATATAGGATTGCCGACATGATAATTCCCTGTCGGTGCGAACCAAATTGCCATTTAAATGAAAAATCTCAATTATCTGACTTAATGTCAAAACTTCCATTCTAAACAACGTGTTTGATTTCCATGAAATTTGGGTATAATGATCTTGCAAGATAGGCAAAGGACTGACAAGATTTTGGTGGTGTTGGCGAATCATGGAGACGCAAAAATGCGTCTCCAAATAAGATTTTGTTTTCACAAAAACGGAAATTTGCTTCTTAATCAGGGAAAAGTAATTCCATTGTTATAATTCACATGCCAAATGGCCATTTTTTTAAATATATGAAATTCTCATGACTTTAGTTTGAATAAAATCACAAATTATCAATCAGTTAATGCTCAATTTTTTGTTTTATGTGGAGGTCCCCAGAATTTATTTGAAACTCGAGATTGAAATTGCACATACCATTGCATTTTGACAGGATAGTTACAACTGTTGATAATAATTTTTTGAACTGAAAAAGTAGAAAGATTTTTGAAGTGGAACTTCTACATACCTGCTATATGGCACATCCCACCTGAGAAATTTTTACATGTATATCTAAATGAAGTAATCCAGTGGAACCACTGATGATTTTCCAATAATAGAGAAGAAAAACAACTCCGGGTAGGGATGACAATTTCATTCCATATATTTCGCTACTAGTTCTAGCATCTCCAGCAGTGAACAAAGTTACAAACAGCTCCATACGCACAGTATAATGTGATCTTAGTCGTGTTGATCCACTGATAAGCTTGGCATAATGCAGAAGCAAAGTAACTGCGAATAAACTTAATAAACACATGATGACAGTCTCAATATTTCGACAAAATTTGATTTGTCATCTTCAGGATATGATATAACAGCAGATACAGGCTCTTATATACAGAAACAACTACATGTAACAAAGACTGAAATGGTTCTATACACAAAATTAGAGGGCAATAGCCAATCGGATAATATGTGAACATAACAAGATAAACATGAGTGGCACATAGGCATGACAAGGAATACACACACCACATAGGCCTGGCAATACACAATTGAAATGGCAATAGTTAGATAAGGATTAATAGTGACGGGTGGTGATTTATTGAGGTGTGTGAGTGTGTATAGTGGCAGCAGAAATGTCAATTAGGGGAATAAACAACTGAAACAGAGATTAGAAAAAAAAAAGTTGATTTAGAGAAACGTAAGAAATGTACCTAGGATTGAAATCGGAAATAAAATCTAGAGAATTGAATAGTTACAGAACGGGAAATACAAGACTATATTAGGCTATTAATTAACAAGACAAGGAATACACACACCACAGAAATACTGGATGGTTGTATTATCTTATCTAAACCGTGATTGATGAAATAAAATATATATATGAAAGTTGAAATTAGAAACAAAAATATCAAAATAATAATAAACAGTAGTCTACCTGAATAACTGTAGCTCTTTCGAAGCTTTTACACCACTGTTAAGTTTTGGATTTGATAGCCGAATTTTAACCATCCATCGTCACATCCTGAAGATGACAAATAAAATTTTGTCGAAATATTGAGACTGTCACCATGTGTTTAAGTTTATTCGGAGTTACTTTGCTTCTGCATGTGATCTTAGCCAATACACATTTATGAATAGGTAAGGCAGTCAATTATGTCAGTCTGGTTGGACAGATATTAAAATGCTGTCATTTCCAGAAATTGTTAAATGTTAAGCGATAACCTGACAGCGATCTACAAATGGTGTGATTCAGGTGATACAATACACACTCTAATTGATTAAAAGAATACATAATCTGCTTATTTGGCAAGAACTAAGTAAACTGTACACAAATGAATAAAGTATGGGGATATAGTGGGTATGTACCTACATTGAATATTTCTACATGTCATGAAGTTTAGATAAGGACTGTCATTTTAAGATAATATAGGTATAATTTTCTTGGCAATCCATATCAGAATTGATGGAAACCTACAAATGTTGTAACTCTCATTTTTCATAATTGTATATTCCCATGTGAGTTGTCTTTCAGAACAATCTAGCGAATTTTGCATGTGTTTCAACAGCCTCAGCTTTCAACAGTAAGTTAAAACCATGCTGTATCGGCTGAGCTGTTGAAACACCCTCCATTTCCTAGCTCTGACATACTGCATCACTGTCGCAATATGGGTACCATGACAGAGTGATAGATCACACAGCCAGTGAAGGTTCCTGATTTACATTGAATGTCGTTATTGCCTAAGTAGCATTAGCATTTTACAACAATAACAATTCGCTGACTTACAGTGAAAAATTATAGTGAAAGGTATTTATTTTTTTTTGTTTTTCATTTTTATTTGCTGGCATTGTTTCAGATAGAATACAACAGCCTAATTCATACAATCAGGAATAAAAGGAGGTCAAAGTCTTCATGTTCAAACTTGCATGGGAAATATAAAAGTGGCAATTTGAAATTTTATTTTTGTTCGATTTTTTAATGTCGGTGGGCCCATGAAACACAAAATAAAGTTGGTGTTGCCTCACACTGGGTTTCGCCCGTTGGTGAAGAAACCCCTTCTCAGAGGTACTTCTACCAGTGATGATTTCTGATTGCTCATCCTCCAGGGGTATGTGCCCCACACACTGTCCCGTCCTAAAAAAAATTGCCACCCCTAATAGGGAGTGTGCCCAAATTGGAGAGATCTAAAGCCCTGTGAGTACCAAATTATGTGTTACAAAATTATCTGGGGAAATGCTCTTCGCCCGTTTTTCAAACGAGCTTTCATTTACAGTTAACTTTCAAAACAAAAAAATTTGAATACAAATGTACTAAAATATTTGCCATAATCCGATAAAGAAGGACACATAGGAAATTTAAGAAATAATTCCTTGCTTACTGTGGTAAAACACCTAGAATAGATCGGGCTGAAAAGAAAGATATTCTCGTGAATATTTTAAAACTGGATTACGTAACACCCCTATACCCGACAAAAAATGCTTTGGCCCGCCAATTAATCGGAGCAAGCAACACCTGCAAGTCGCGTGCCTGAAATCGACACGGGTTGGAGAGTTCACAGTATGACACCTATAGGGGCATGCTAAAACGCCATTAACGATCAAAATGGATGAAAGCGTAAGCCTTGGTTTTGGAATACATGTGAAATTCTCCCGTCATCCAATGATTGGATTTTGTACCTATCATAAGTCCCTAAACATTTAGTGACACCAACAACTTTGAATAAATCTCTGAGGAAGAAAACTCTTTCGCCAACTTTAATTGGCTCCATGATGTACAAGAAGATAAGCAGATGATTAATTTTGATATCCTTTTCAATCGTATTACCCCTCTGGCCGAGTTCAACTGAACATGTGAAGAAACTTGCGACGTCATATAATCTGCACCGATTGGTTGAGAGGTATGATCTATTGGAATTAGATCACACCTGGGCTTCCTTCTTAAAATGTAATAAGGTTATTCGGTAAAACACATGGGATGTGGTAGAATTACAGTTTGACCCAGTGTTACAGCTTTTCAGTTTGTTTGTACAAATGTATAATCTGCACAAATATGGCATTTGACGGCAATTCACACTGTTATTAAGTCTGAGGTGTTCACTCGTCGAACAGTATATAATTATATTTCATGTATATAACATGAAACCAAAGTTTAGATGAAAACTCAATTCAATTTGTCACAATTGAACAACACTGGTTCATTGTGTAATCTGGTGATACCGGCTGCTTGTCCTCATTGAGCCATCGCCACATCACGAGTTTGACGGCTTCGTTTTCATTCTGTAAATATGTATACACCATGAGGCACAAAATAGGCTGATCTAAAATCGCTATAACTCGCTCAAAAAATTTGTTTTTTTTAATGATAAGACGAGGACTACATATTTCTGTGGACTACAAGTTTGTATTATTTATTAATCCAACTACATCCCAACATTTAGCTGAGCAACATAAATACTGCAGTGAAACTATGGAGTTCATTGTGACATCAAATAAATTGAGATGTATAAATAAATTTCACTGATATAATATGAATTGTTTTTCACTTTTTTATCCCTTGGCCAAAATGGCCTTGGGTGTTGTCATCATGTATGTCCGTACATCCGTCAATCCGCTCATCTCCAGTCTCGTTACCACCATATCTCGAGAATGAATATGCCTAGGAAAACCACACATATGATCACAGAGCAGAAGACTATTGAACATTAGTGAGATTGACTAATATTTCCAGGCTATCAGATAAAACTGCGTCATTTTAATATGATTAGGATCACCTAACTTTATTCCACATATGCTTGTGGTCATAGAGCAGAAGCCTTTCAAAAATATATTACAAGTGACCAATTTTTTAGGGACACAAGGTTGAAGTTGGTCTATTTTCATCAATCACGAATGTAATTCACCATATTTCACGAATGATAATACCTAGGCTTACTGAACTTACACTAGACACACATTTCAGACATGGCCGGCGACAGCCAAAATTGTTTCGGGGTATTGTAATCATGTACGTACATCTGTCTGTTCATCTGTTTTCTCGTTACAATCATATCTCAAGAATGAGCATGCCTAGGTGCACCAAACAAACAATGAAAAAACAAACATCTCGCATGCAATAGGTCACAGAATAGAAGCTGATTTATAATCCGTGAGAATGACCCATGTTTCTGCGACATATCAACTCTTTGAATTTATCATCATTTATTGTCCCCCGCTACTATAGTAGGGGGGGGGGGGGACTTAGAAACACCGGTGTCCGTAATTCCGTAAGATATACTTGTCCGGACAATAACTCGTGAACGATTTAACCGATCAACTTCAAACTGGGGGTGTGCCTTGTCATTGATGAGAGGATGGTTGGGATTGTTTTTCAGCAATGTACGTAATCCAATATGGCCGCCGTCAGCCATTTTGGATTATAAGCAGTTGGGTCTTAGATTTTCTTGCCCGGACAATAACTCGTGAACGATTTAACCGATCAACTTCAAAGTTGGGGTGTGCCTTGACATTGGTGAGAGGACGGTTGGGATTGTTTTTCAGCAATGTGCGTAATCTAATATGGCCGCCGTCAGCCATATTGGATTATAAGCAGTTGGATCTTGTCCGGACAATAACTCGAGAACGATTCAACCGATCTACTTCATATGTGGGGAGTGCCTTGGCATTGTTGAGAGGAGGATTAGGATTGTTTTTCAAGGACGTGCTTAATCCAATATGGCCACCATCAGCCATACTGGATTTCATTGGATTTTAAGCAGTTTGATCTTGTCCGGACAATAACTGGACTACGATTCAACTGATCTACTTCAAACTTGGGGAGTGCCTTGACATCGGTGAGAGGACGGTTGGGATTTTTTTTCAGCAATGTGCATAATCCAATATGGCCGCCGTCAGCCATATTGGATTATAAGCAGTTGGATCTTAGATTTTCTTGTCCAGACAATAACTTGTGAACGATTTAATCGATCAACTTAAAATTTGGGGTGTTCCTTGACATTGGTGAGAGAACGGTTGGGATTTTTTTCAGCAATGTGCGCAATCTAATATGGCCGCCGTCAGCCATATTGGATTATAAGCAGTTGGATCTTGTCCGGACAATAACTCAAGAACGATTCAACCGATCTACTTCATACCTGGGGAGTGCCTTGACATTGTTGAGAGGAGGATTAGGATTGTTTTTCAAGGACGTGCTTAATCCAATATGGCCACCATCAGCCATACTGGATTTCATTGGATTTTAAGCAGTTTGATTTTGTCCGTACAATAGCTGGAGTACGATTCAACTGATCTACTTCAAACTTGGGGAGTCCCTTGACCTTGGTGAGAGGACGGTTGTCATGTATCATGTTTTATGGATGTGCATAATCCAATATGGGTGCCATCCGCTGTATTAGATTATGTTAAGCTCATCAACGATATCTCCATTTTCAAATCATACTCTTCATCAATGATATGAGATATCATCGACCAAAAAAAATCAACCATAGAGGTCCATGGACCCGCAGCAGCAGCGCCAGTTATGGTGGATGTAATCCACCATAACTGGTGCTGCTAGCGAGGACATGGACCTCTATGGTCGATTTTTTTTGTGAAGAATGACTTTGCTTGGAAGCACCAAAGTTGCATAAGTAATACAGAAAAAGTTTATCGAAAAGTGCCATTGACCTAATATTTTTATGGACACTGGGTCAACGTTTTTATCACCAATTGTTTTTTAACTACATGCACATGTACCATAACCATGCCTTAAGTGCCTCCTATATTTCCTATATTTTCCTATATTTTTTAGTCATTTCTATATTGTTCTATATTTTACTTAAAGCCTCCTATATTTTGACTTTTTCTCATGAAAACTTTCACAAATGCTCAGAAATGAGCCAAATTGGCATGAGGAAATATGTTTCAGAACAATTTTCATGAAAACATTTAAGTCTCTCTGTTCAATCGAGCAGCAGATCGGGTCGCCTCAATCACCACCACTATGACCCGTTCAGTGAAATATTTTGATTAAACCAGGGTCCGGTTGTTCAACGGTGGGTTAAATTTATCCCCAGGTTAGTGAAAACCCGGGGATAAATTCCAAAACCCAGGGTTAGTTAAACCTGGGGTAAATGAGTGTTGTTGAAACGTGGTTTAGCCTGTGGGTTAACTGGCATCAGTACACAATTAATCACTTCCGGGTCGGTGCCCACGATCTACATTGTTTAGAAATTTGAGAGCAGATCTTTATGGATTTTATGAGCTGCGATTTTTCAGCATTTCTGATACATTTGATATTTCAACTTGCAGATGAGTCTTCAAACTGTACTTCCTGGTGTTGATTTGGGCCACTTTGAAAAAAGCATGGTGGATGAAGACATGATCAGTGAAGGGTGAGAAGGCTCCCTGTTTACAAATCGAATGACATTCTGTAGCACCAATCAGCTGTCAGTGGCGGTAATTTGAAATTTCCATGGTCAACATCTGTCAAGACTTCCACTGGTAATGTCGCACAAGGTAAATATTGACATGCCAGGTGGATTTATGCATTGTGAATTTTCTGGATTTTTGCCGATTTTTAACGCTAATACATAACAAGTAACAGAATTAATTGTGTACTGATACCTGTCACACGACATTTTCACATTTGACCAGAGAACTTTAAATCGTCACTGTGGCTACAGTTTTTACTGGATCAGCCCAATTTTTTCCATGATGACTCCTGAACTAAGTTCAAATATTAGGGTTGTTTCAAATTTATGTTATTAAATTATTAATAAAATAAAATAAAAATTTTAATTATTAAAATTATTTTTTTTCTTGCTAAATGTGGTTGAAATAAATATCATACTGATAATGCTGGCTAACATCTCTTGTATTGCTATGCCATTTCTGCGACAAAATTGAGACCTTTTGGAGCAAATATAGGCAAAAAATGACTGATTTGTCAGTACTAGGGCCAAATAGTCAATGCCAAATATGACCAGGTTCATTTAACACAGCTGGTAATTATGAGCAAATGAACTTTCAAGATACAATAAAATGTAAATGGAAGAAAGGAAATTCACATAGATACAATTACATGCTTTTTTTCAAAATCGCGACCTCAGTTCAAATCTTCAATGCTTCAAATCATTTATGCATTAATTCACTTTATATCAGTCTAAAACCACATGAAATTAATACTAATTATATCACCTGTAAAAACTCAGATGTTTGTTCCACACACAAAGAATTTCCAAAATGCCTTTTGCATTTGTAACTTTAGTGAGACAAATAAAATCTGATTAACTGAGTCAACAGTTAATCTGACTGTTGAGGGTTTCTCATTGTTGTGTGTTTATTGTCAGTCACATTTGCATCCTAGCAAATACTTTCTCTTCATTCCATTTCCACTATCTCCAGGACTATAAGTATGTAATTCTCTTTCATATTCATATCAGAGATCTTGTAGGTAGCAAGAAACATGGATTACAGGCACCAAATATTAGCAAGCCCCATACAACCCTCTTCCCCCCCACACACACACATCAACTCTGGGAATTTCGCACAGTGTGACTCAGAGGTATGCCTCCAACTCTGTTGGAAGATAGGCCTTTCTCACTGTAAGTTGCCACTTTAATCTTTCACCAAACAGTTAACAGTTTAAGTTAGGCAACTTCCAGCTGTCCTCATCTTTCATGGTTGTTAATGTAGCAGAGATCAGCAAATGACCATCAGATATGTTGTCATTGAAGTTTATTCCTTTTTTCTTCTATGTTGTGTTTTGACAAGTGTTGCCTGTTTGCAGACATTGCATTCATGGACTTGAAATCTGACACAGAATATATTCCTCAATGTTATTTAGGAGTTTTCTCAGTAATAATAACTGTTTACAAGTAATATGTGCATCTTTCTAATTACTGCCAGCAAGATCTTGATGAGATGTAGATCCATCCAATTGAACTGACATATATTCTCTATATGGGAGTTGTGTATACCATAAACACCTCTGTGTTATATTTTGGTATGTGTTGTGTACACATTTGTGTATCTTGCTGTCACTTATTACAGGATTAAACATGTCTTTGATCTTTGTATCAACATCAAATTTAAATCCCATTTGATAGATTACTGGGATGACCCACTGATTACACGGAGAAGTTAACCACTGCCATGAAGGAAATTTTTACCAAATGTAGCCTAAATGAGCAGGTTGAAAACAAATTATGTTTTGACACATTTTGAATTTAAGTTTTCTTTATTTTTAAACTTTAATTTGAATAATTTCATAAAAAAATGAATTAAAATAATAAAAAAATAATTAAAAATAGTGTTTAACATATCTAGTTAATGCTTTATACTTCTTTTTATAGGCAGAAGGATTGTCGACTTGGTGCTTTTTACCAGATGGAAAAATATGTACAGGTTAGTGAGATATTGTACTTTTTACTTGTACCTCAGTCTTAAGTCATATGGGGCAAACTGAGGGGAAATTATAAAGGGGGTACCCTTGGTATATAGGCTGTAAAATCTCTATCTGTGCATAGTTTTATCTGTGCCTTCTCAAGAATGTTTGGGGATGGGTATGGTTTGTTCAGATGAGAGCATTCCTTATTTTAACAATGGTTCCATTCCTGACAGGCATCAGTACACAATTAATCACTTCCGGGTCGGTGCCCACGATCTACATTGTTTAGAAATTTGAGAGCAGATCTTTATGGATTTTATGAGCTGCGATTTTTCAGCATTTCTGATACATTTGATATTTCAACTTGCAGATGAGTCTTCAAACTGTACTTCCTGGTGTTGATTTGGGCCACTTTGAAAAAAGCATGGTGGATGAAGACATGATCAGTGAAGGGTGAGAAGGCTCCCTGTTTACAAATCGAATGACATTCTGTAGCACCAAGCAGCTGTCAGTGGCGGTAATTTGAAATTTCCATGGTCAACATCTGTCAAGACTTCCACTGGTAATGTCGCACAAGGTAAATATTGACATGCCAGGTGGATTTATGCATTGTGAATTTTCTGGATTTTTGCCGATTTTTAACGCTAATACATAACAAGTAACAGAATTAATTGTGTACTGATACCAACTATCCCAGAGATAAAATTATCCCCGTAAAATTTACCCCTGGGACAATGATAAATTCAATCCCAGAATACATTGCAATATAAACTTCCTGTATAATTTGTAAACCGCGGGAAATTCAACATGGCTGAACTGCATGCAGTCGTCACGGAGGGAAAGGGGAAAGGTAAAGAGAAACGAAAGAGAAAACCAAATTTTTCCACGGCTGAACAGGCCTGCCTTGTCGAACTCTTCGAGGTTCACAAGGCTGTATTAGAAAACAAGCTGACGAATGCCATAACAAATCAGCATAAAAACAAGATTTGGAAAGAAATTACACAAGCTGTAAATGCGATCGGGAATGCCGCGAGAAGTGAAGCGGATGTGAAGGAGAAATGGAAGGGTCTGAAGATGATGGCCAAAAAAGGCGTAGCCGGCGAGCTACGAGAGATGAGGAAGACGGGCGGGGGAAGTGCAGACCCGGGGCCGACAGGTGAACTGAAAGATACAACTGTCCGTGATAAGATATACGACATGTATCGGGACAGCTCAAGCTTTGTTGGCATTGTTGGGGGGCTGGAAACAGCCCCGAATGGTGAGTTGAAATGAATGTTTAAATTATCAAAAAAATAAAGTAGCGTATGGATGCAAGTCAGTTTCATTACACTATATTATGCTCCTTGAAATTTTACCCCTGAAATTATTTGGAAATACTGAAGAATAATGACAAATTACACCGTAGTTTTCGTTCGAGCATTTTACTACAAGATACACGATTTACTACGAGTCACGTATCTCCATCCAATGAGATCGGAGCAAGTCAGTTGCCATATCTACGACATTACGTCATGACCCAATTCCCACGGAAGACAAAACTAAGTGATGAATTTGTAAGAAATAGTATCAGGAAAGTTTGGGCGTGTAATTTTTCATTTTCATAGCGACAAGGGTGGCTAGCAAAGAGTAGATCGCACGGTGGATCGAATACAGATAATCATGGGGGAAAATGTTAGATACATCAATTCTATACCCACATATGAAATACAGCCGCTCTCAAATGACCCTCCCCCGTCCACGAACAAGCAAATTCGAATATATTTTATTTCCTAGATCTAAAGGGCATGAGAATCCGACCAAAGAATAACAACACAAAGTATTCTTTGAAAACGCAACACTGAAAACTGTCGTGCGGAAAATACAAGTTGAAAAGAGAGAAAAAAAAATGGATTCCGTAACAAATTTTTGGAATTAAAATTCGACAATGTAGATCTATAGAATGATTTTCTTTTTTACAGCTTAAAATGAAATTGAAGGAATTAGATTGCAGGGAATGGCAATTTGAGAAAAATCATCCACATGCAATTGAAAGCACAGTTGCCTGGCCTGTGGGATATTGAAGCCTTTTTTTTTTAATGAAATAAACAAAATTATATTCCAATAGGCCTACATATATTTCTATTTATTTTATTTTTTTAAAATAGACTTTCTTCGTTCATCTTTGGCTAAAATATAAATTCATTCCCATTGATGTGATGTCAACTTCGTCATGCTATCAATGGGGATGAATTTATTTGAGTCGAAGAGGAGAGAATAAATATACAATAAAAAAATATAGATATTAGTTCTCAGAATTTATTGAAAATATATGTACACATCTACCATCCAATTATATCCCCCAGTCAACGGTGTGTGAATGATTGTGTCATACACAATAATTGAGTGGGGTGGCTATGTTAATGAGCTATTTCGCATTTTAATGAATAAGTGTCTATTTATGATCATACCATGCATTTGGAGGATTGGGGAGTTGTGGAGGGGGGGGGGGGGGGGAAGTGGTTCAGAGGGTTGAAGGGTGAGGGGGGATTGAATTACTTTTATTCGATGCTAACAAAGCATCATCTAGGAGAACATCTTTCATCAAATCGGAAGAGGAACAGAAACAAGTTTCTTGATCTGTATTCAATGCTATTGTTAATTTTGTTAAATATGGGCGGATTATTGTTGTAGGCCTACAAAGCATTTGTTCTTGTCCATGCAATCTTGTGTCGATGGGGGAGTGGTAGGGGGACACAAGAGTAGTAGGCCTACATATACAGGGTTGGAAATAAGGGAAAATAATTTATTATATGATTATCATATATAATAATAATGATTATTATTATAAAATTTGAATTTGATCAGCAAATTATTTTGTCCATGTTATCGCAATGTCATTTTGATTGGGTAGTGTCCAAAGGATATGTGACGTTTACATACGAAAAACTCCTTTGTGTGTGATGGTATTAAAGCCGATTTTTTTTTCACTCCAAAACATACCAAATAAGATTTTCCTTGAAGTCTACATACTGAAATATCCCCTTCGAAAAAACTGAGATTTCACTTGCATAAAAATGGAGAAATGATTGATCAAAATGTGCTCCCGGGCTCATTTTGGTATTTTTGGGCATTTTCATGAAGGGTTTTCTCCTATAGTAAAAATATGACACCGCAGATCAAAACAATTTGTGCCTCTTTCCAATATTGTGTGACAAAATTATTTCGGTTTGAGGTGTCATACTTTTGCTATAAGAGAAAATCCTCACTGTAAAAGCCTCAAAAATACCAAATCAAGCCTGGGAGCACATTTTGATCAATCGTATCTCAAGTTCTATACCACCGAGCATCGCAACTTTTTCAAGGCTGATATTTCAGTATGTAAACTTCTAGAAAAATCTCATTAGGCAGGTTTTGGATAGAAAAAAAAATCAGCTTGATTACAAACACACACAGGGAGTTTTTCCCGGAATGTCGTCACATAACCTTTGATCAGTTATTGCTGATCACTGACCATTATTTCCATCTCTCATTATTTCTATTTCTGCATATAGATCCATCATCGCAATACAACAGCTATCATCCTCTCATTTCAGAGCATACCCCATCAACTGACAGATACACAGTCACCACCATCAATGAAGATGAAGTGAGAGATCTGATTTGCACTGCAGCCACACCATCCACAAGCAGTTTCATACCCTCAGCCACACCATCCACAAGCAGTTTCATCCCCCCAGCCACACCATCCACAAGCAGTTTCATTCCCCCAGCCACACCATCCACAAGCAGTTTCATCCCCTCAGCCAATTTGACACCATCCACTGGCAACATCATTTCTCCAGTCACAGAGTCCTGTACCATCGTAAACACCCCAGCCACTCCGTCCACCGGCATCCTCATTCCTGCAGCCATCCGGAAACTTTCCAAGCACACCAGGCCAAAACTAACTCAGCAGGATATTTATCAGCTCCAGTGCAAGGTTCTGCGGTCACAGGAGGAGAATTTGCAGTTGAAGAACCGCAAACTTCAACTGCAAATACAAATCCTGGAGCATCAGGCTGGACAGATCAGCGCAGGTCTATCTATCAGTCCAATATTTCACACTAATTTTAAATTATAAAATACATAGTATTTTTATGCCCACTTGGAGTGCATGTGTTTGCTTGTCAGTCCCACTTATTTTTCAGAACATCACATAAATTGTCTTTCTTGTTGCATGAAAAGCTAAATGACTACCTTAATATGTGATATTCATAATATATCATGCTTCAAATAAATTAGCAATTTTCTCCTTATAAAAGTCCACAATTATTAATATTTGCATATGATGATGTCATAATGTATTGGCTTTCAATAGGATGGAGGCAATAACTTGTCAAAGGTGTGTGTGTTCTACATCCCATAATTTAAATAGGAATGGAATATAAGCAACACACTCACTGACTGCCTGTTATTATTTTATATGGCCTCAATAATGTTTGTCCACTTGAACACCGATAAATTTAATTGAGCCCGGATACATGGTTTATTATGGACATTTATCATCTATATATATATGGTGGACTGTGGTAACAACATAGCATAATGTGTTCCTTTGGACTCTGTGTCCCTCTAGTATTCTGACTTAGTTCAGAGAAGCTGTTTGAACAATTTCATATTTGTTCCCAAGAACAAGCAGCTGTGGTGAATATCATACTGTAGCCATAACCTCTGACCCATAATGTCTTCATCACTATCACATTCAGTTGTTGCTTTCGACCATTCTAAAAAAGTGTGAACAGTCGTAAAATGTCAACTAACCACCTTATAACAATTTATCATAAAAAGTATGGAGTGTGGGGACCATTTGATAGGACCTTTACTATTTGTTGAAAATGTATACTCCAGGTTATAGTACTGGGTACCGGGTACTGGTAATTATAGG
This sequence comes from Hanleya hanleyi, assembly GCA_036873755.1. Classification (NCBI taxonomy): domain Eukaryota; kingdom Metazoa; phylum Mollusca; class Polyplacophora; order Lepidopleurida; family Hanleyidae; genus Hanleya; species Hanleya hanleyi. The sequence goes on along the minus strand of JAVTVY010019839.1, from coordinate 59,585 downwards.
CTACACGCACCTCATTGTTGAAAGGTGAACTGCAAAGCTTCTCATTGTTCTGTTAAAATGTCATAAATGAAGGCCTTTGTGTATAGTTGTTTATTTGTGGTAATAATTCTGTGGTATACAATCAGTCAAAGCTTATACCACCAGAAAACGTCATTGATTGCCTTCCCATTGTTTTTGGAACGTAATATGACGTTATAGTGGTCCTCACTCATTCAACCGACGTAGGATGAAGTCATGTATACATGAACTAAAACTTGAATGAATGACGGAAACCTCTATAATATCATAATGTTCTACAAGCAAAGAGAGACAAGTGATGTAAGTTTTCAATACGGATTTATAACAGGCTAACTTGAATATTGTTATTAGTACAATTTAGCAAATATATGTTTTTCAAAATTCGTAGAACAGTTATATCACATAACACAAGATGTATGTGAGCAACATTTTACAAAAAAATGAAAGTTTTACACTACAGTTCACCTAAATAACAGCTTACAATCAATGACAATAATCAGGATGTGTCACCTGAAGTGTCATAATAAAGATTCTGAATTGTCATGAAAAATTCCTCCTCCCCCAACACATTAACTTTCATTGGTAAATACAGCCTAACAGTAATTTCAGGCATTTTCTCTGCTATTTCATACCTGGGAAGTCCTGAAAATGGTGGTTGGTATTTGGTCAGGAAAAGGTAGGAAAAAGTCATGAATATTTATTTTTTGTGGTAAGCCTAAATACTGGAAAGAAAAGACACATACAACAATTTGTTGAAATAAATATATTATATTTCATAATGTTGTTGTTAGGAACATGCTACATACATCATAATTACATGCAAACAAAATATCATATGTTGATTAATTTATCATTTCAACAAGTTACTACAATGTAAATACTGTACCATAATAGAGATTGTGCCATTTCAAGAGTATTATAAATATTGCATATCAGAGAAGATAATGTTATAAATATGAAAATATCACAGATACAATACATATGGACGAGTTTAGCATTTTTTCTATTTTTGTAACATTCCAGAGATGGAGTAACTTAATGTTCATATATTCAGTTTCACAATGTAGAGGTGTTGCATGGATTTGTTGCAGTAAATATGAATCATATATGGGGACTGGGGAGTATTGGTACCATAAATACAGTAACTGTAGTTTCATTTTCTTTGAAAATTTCAAAACAGATCCACTGAAAAACTGTTTTGGTAAACTTATTTCTGCAATAAGTATTCTTCTTGTTTCTTAACAATTATTAAAGTTCTATATTATACAGACATGTTATGTCACAAACTAAGACTGCAACACCACAAGATATTGCAGACAGTATACATTTATCAGGTTAGAGAAAGCCTGGACCTCTCTAAAATGGAGGTAAAACGGTCGTTTTTGTCCAATAAAATCCAGAATATATCGAATGAAGAGACATCCACGGCGCCATAGGTGACCATGAACACAAATATCCATTATTGGATGGTATTGAAAGAAAACAAATTGTCATCTATCTAATTTGCATAAGAATAGACATGTTTTGTTCTCTATAAGCCATTACACTATGCACACTTTCATTGGAAAAGCAGTGTTTTGACAAGTAACAATACATAAGGTAAGTCGCCTGAAGATTTTGGAGTGTTAATACTGTTATGATAAGCAAGTTAAGAGTTTATTAAGCAAAAATGACCTCTTTACCTCCATTTTAGCGAGTATTTTGAGACTGCAGAGGCATTCTTGGAGAGCTGGATGGGTTACAACCAACAAATAGTTATTCAATGATGGCCTTGAATAATAAGTATTGATATCTTATGGTGAACTAGATATTTTATACATCAAATATATTTGTTTCAAGTACATGTTATTTGCCTGTATACATGAAAAACTTAAGATTCTGATTAGTTTGCTTTACATGTATATTAACAAGATGTTCAGTGGAACATGTAACTGGGTATAATTCTTGGAACCCTCTTTGCAGTAGGCTCATTAAAAATAATTGTTCGTTCATCTAACCACTCCAAATTTTCTCAATGTCTGAAATATCGAAATGGAAAGACCATCCAGGTCACCAAGACAGATTAATCCACTACCCAGCTACCTATAGTTTGTGCCCGTCTGCCCCAGTAATACTTGGTGACAAAGTGATGATAAACGAACAATTATTTTTAATGTGCCCTAATTCCAGAAATATGGTTAACATAGCAGAGCTGCTAATCAAGCAATTTATTTTGAGAAATTAAATACTTAGAATTACTGTTAACCTATCAAGTGATTCCAATTTTCTTATAGTATATTCCAGTCTCATTACATGACAATCTTTGTTCTTTTGCAGATAATTTGTCGCTGTCATGGAATAAAACTATCTTTCTTCGTGTTATCACTGTTAATTAAGGTCTTCAGATATTTTTACTGCAAATTGAATACAGATAAGCTTACTGCTGTAATAATATAGTCCAATGGGCTCCAATACCCCTCAGATATCACTTATTGTTTACATTCAGCAATCATGCATTGCATAAGATGTATTTTCAGCACTTCAACATTTTAGTGTTACATGTTAACAGAAATGTGATCTGGAAGGGTTGACTGCAGTTCTCTCATTTTAGAAATACATACGAAATTGAGCCAGGCCAGCTTTTGCCAAGGCCTTAAATTAATGGGAAATATTTGGTGCTGAGGTTCTGGTAGTTCATGACAATATTCTTACCTCTAGATATACTTTTCTATACAGGTCAGAATCAGGTCAAGTAATTTGATCTTGGAAATATATATCAAGGGTAGTCATCTCCAATAATTTTCTGGTCTATTCTAACTTAAATGCATGGAACGTGAATTCAGAGAGCTTAGGCTTAACATATAGAATTTGACCTTTAAAAAATAGGTCAAGATCAGTGATATTCAATAGTTTTCAGGTCCAGGCATATGTGGTATAAATTTGGACAATGTAGATATAATCCTTTATGAAATATTGTACTACATAGAATCTGACCTGGATAATATAGGTCAAGGTCAGTCATCTTCAGCACACTTTGGAGATGTATACATAGTATTAATTTGAAAGCCCAGCTGTATTTCTTCGTGTTATATCCTAAGTAAACATCATATGACCTTAAAAAAAATAGGCCAAGGTCAGTGAACTGTGGTTGGCTTCTAGTACATCACCAGTTGCATATGTAATATGAATTTGGAGACTACATTTAATCCTTCAAAAAATATAGCAAATACTAGAATTTGACCTTGATAAAATAGGTCAAGGTCAGCCATTTTCAATAGGCTTCTGACCCTTCACCAGATGCATATGTGGTATGAATATGCAATACCTGACTCTAATCCTTCTTGAGATATCGTGTTTACAGACGGACAGACAGACGACGACAATACCGTTCGAATTTTGCCTGAGGGGTAAAAATCAATCCCCATATTATTAACATTCAGAGCAACCCTAAATCTTGACTCAAATTTTGCCCAGTCAATCTATTAACTATGAACTGGTAACAAATCTGACAAAGTGGGAAGGAGGAAAACAGCTGCATTTCTGTGTCTAGGAAATCAGTGATGTGCAGTACACCACACCAAAGGACATGCTTGTCTCCAGATTGTGCATATAATATACATCAAGTATCATGTGAACCACATCAAAAGTTGTAGGAGTTGATTTGAAAAGATGATATAATTTAATCTACAGTATTTCGAATTGTAAAGGGCAATAATTCAGTAATGAGATAACCTCTGTCAACAGTAAGAGCACATGCGCATCTTCAGACTTTGCCGATAATATCCACCAAGTTTCGCATCAATCATATAAAAAGTGTATGAGTTGCGTTGACAAGACGGACGGACAGACAGATAATCAGACAGACGGACAGACAGACTTCCATGGCTATCGCTATATCCCCCGGGGCCTATATGCGGGGGGGGGGGATAAAAAGGAAAATATAAAAATCTCTTCATTTCGCCTAAAATATTTAACATTCCAGATTCAATGGTTAAAATGTGGATATTGTTGAACCACTTTTATGGGTAATGTGTAGTAGTGACATGTCATTGCTCAAATAACAAGACAAAAATTAATATTTAAGATGAATAATCACCACTCCTGACCACCAGCCACCAGAAAATTTTATAATGTTCGGACAGTGACCTTGACCTTTGACCGTTTGACCTTGAAATGAATAGGGTTTGTCTTTCCCCTATGGATAAGGTACTAGTATACACAAAACAGCTTACAGAAATTATCAGGCAGACAGATGGAGAAAACTCGCTATTGCATTTTATGAACTAGTCACATCAGTCATATGAAGAGATACGTGAACTTGGTCAGTTTTTTATCCACCAGATCTACGTTATTTCCAGCTGATTTTCCTGAAATGATACATGTATAATTAATTCTCATCTTTGAACCTATTGGATATAATTTCTTTTTATAAAGTCACAAAGTCATACTTAATATGAGGAATAAGACCCGGACAACTAGATATTTAAAAAAAATAATGACAAATGAGTTACTCAGTGATTTTTTTATGTTTTCTAAATTGAAATTTTGAAAACATTTACAACTGGTGTACCAATAACTGATAACTTTCACATACCTTTTCACATGTATTCATACTGTACACAAATAGTCCCATGAAGAAATTACATATTTTGGAAGGACAAAAATGGATTTTAGTCCTTAAAAAAAAATCCCTCAAATCTGTGGTACACCCACCCCCCCCTCTCCTGTCCTCTGTCTTACACCTAATTTGCCAGTCCTAGTAAAATTAAGTGAAAAAGGTGTTTACAATATGTCGCCTTACACTAGCACCATTTTGCACACCATTGTAAGGTTCTACAGGATGATTTCCCTCATCTGGTCCATCCTCACAGGGTTCTCCAAGGAGTTTGGCAATATTGTGTAAGACACCACAAGCAATGATCAGACTGCATGCACGATTTGGACAAAGACGAACCTAAAAATGACAAGAACCATACCATAATTATTAAATGTGAATATGCAGTACTCGAGCCTTACAAATAATACATGCATATTACATGTGCATGACCAAATGTACATGTCATTGCAGCAGGTTATTATTAGAGAAAATCAGTGTAAGGACATACAAACATTGCAGATGTTGACAATAAAATATGAACGGCTTCAAATGATACGCAAATATTAATATCAATACAATATAATCAAATATAATTTCAGAAACAACTGGGTGATTGCCTCAGTGTAGTCATAAAATTATTTCCCGCAGGATATATTTCTATATTTGAGGGAGGGAGGGAATTTGGCTTAATGTCACACTCAAGTTTGTTTCACTCATATGGTGACAGTCAGTTTGGTTGGTGGAGGAAGCCGGAGTACCCGGAGAGAACCACCGCCCTTTCGCAAGTAACTGACAAACTTTCACACATGGACCAGCTGGGCTCGAACCCTTGCCGGTTCAGCGGTGTGAGGCTAGCAGTCACGGTCAGCGAAGCGCCTTAGACCACTCGGCCATCTTCTATATTTGAATTGAGTATTATACATACATGTATATATCCATAGTTTTCTATTCAAAATAATAGGCAGCTATTATGGACAAAAGATTATATCATACCTCAGAGTGGAGAACGTGGAAACGACGTTTCCACTGACCAAATGTTCTCTCAATGGTACATCTCGTTGACTTGTGGGCCTTGTTGTATTTCTTCTCTGCAGGACCATTCGGTTTGAGGAAAGGTGTCATCAGATATGGTTTGCATCCATAGCCTGAATCACCTAATAACAGTCCATCATTCAGCCCTCGATGATTTTGTTCTATATACTGACAAATCAGCGAAGAGGTGAATATATGGCTGTCATGAGTGGATCCAGGCCATCGTGCCACAATGTTGGTGAATTTCCCTGGAAAACAAATCAATCAACTTACTAATTTGAAAGTTTAGTTAATAAAGAAGAGCAATATGTTTTGACCTGCTGCAGGGGCTTGTTGTAAAGTCATAATTGTGCTTCGCCCATCCCCTCCCCTTTCCCATCACTCTTAATGGAGTTCTCTTGCTGTCCAAAATGAAAAATTCTTGTCTCGGGCAGCAGGAAGTATGCAGTACTCTGTTTCCTTGTGTGAACATGGATTCCATTGTGGGGATGTCAGGATGTCATCATACATGCAAGACAATTATCAGCATTCTCTCAGGACCCCATTTTATTTCACGATCCGCCCCACCCCATACAAATAATCCCTTTGGATACTATATCCCATCTATATAATCAATTCACTGATCATATGAATATTATATCCCAGACACATGTACCATTCCCTATTTATACTGTATCCCGGACACAATGGAGTTACCATTCCCTATGAATACTGTATCCCAGCCACAATGTCGTTACCATTCCCTGTGAATACTGTATCCCAGGCACATGTACCATTCCCTACTTATACTGTATCCCAGACACATGTACCATTCCCTATTTATACTGTATCTCAGACACAATGAAGCTACCATTCCAAATTTATATTGTATCCCATACACAATGAAGTTACCATTCCATATTTATATTGTAATCCAGACACAATGGAGTTACCATTCCGTTTGAATACTGTATCCCAGGCACATGTACCATTCCCTACTTATACTGTATCCCAGACACATGTACCATTCCCTATTTATACTGTATCTCAGACACAATGGAGTTACCATTCCCTATATCTAATGTATCCCATACACAGTGGAGTTACCATTCCATATTTATATTGTAATCCAGACACAATGGAGTTACCATTCCCTTTGAATACTGTATCCCAGACATGATGTACATACAAATGACCAATCAAATCATCGTGTCCACTTATAATATATCTGGTGATGGAGTGAGTATGGAGTGTCTAGGTACTGTGACATACATATTACTGTAAACCAAGCCTTTCATTTTTGCTAGCATTGAACAATACTGCGAGTACAGCATTTATACAATGGGCAATTTCCACTGTACTTCGATTTAATCCCCGAACAATGCTGTCTGGCCTCAATGGCAGTGAGCAGTACATGTACACCTGACTGGCAAAGACTGTTTGATATGAAAATTGTCTTGGGAAGTATTTTTAAATATATTTTTTACTTTATCAGTAATTGTCATCTAGAAATTTTGTGTGAACTGAGCCTACTTGACAATTGTCAATTATGCAGAGCTTTTGGAACCAGGCACAATCAGACCAGGCTGTGAATGAAAGGAGCACAAGTTGGGGATTGAATAGAAAATATCCACTGCACAAACTGGTTTAGATGTATTTGAAACTAATACATGTTGGTGACAGCTGCGACATACACCTGTCTTTGATAAATCCACAAAGCTTCGAACTGTCATTCTTATTGTCTGCCACGAATTACCATTGCCTTTGAGAATTATGTTGACAAATATGTGATAAAAAATCTTTTAAAAATATTTCCCATCAAATTTTCCTTTCTGACATAGTCTTTGTTGTAGCAGTGATTTCATACAATTTTATGACCATCTTTCAAGATTGTGTGTTTTAAGCACACACTCTTGAAAGATGGTCCTAAAATAATATTCTTTATTGACTTCTGCTGGTGCCGAGAAGCTATGTTTCTGCTACCCCCTTAGCCCAAATATAACTTTTCATCCGTTATCGATGATATATTTTCGACCTAAGGTTGCCAGGGTTATCACAAATGTATGCTTGCTGGTCCTTTCTTGAATGGCGGGATATTTTATTCATATTGTCATATTTACACCAGTTTTCACTAGTTGAAAAACCGGATTCATGTTAAGAACATAGATCACATGTCATGAGAACAACCTGAAGCTCACAGTGGCCCAAGTGTTGTGCGACAGTGTCGCCGACACCGGGGCAAGGCAGCATTGTCCAAGGATTGACGTGGGATCTCATTAAACATGGATTTTCAATGGGGCTTCTAATCCCTCTGTCATCATTTTTGAGGTGGCGGACACGGACAGTGGAAAATACGCTTGTTATTTTTCGTTCACAATGGATTGGAGCTACAAATAATGCAGAATCAGAATCATTTATTTGCACAGATATGCCACAGAGGGCCAAAGGCAATTACACACAAGACAAAAACATAACAGTAGTAGTAACAGCAAGGTCCGTAGATACAAATCTATATGAAATATTAACCTGTCTAGTATGTAATGACAGATACAGATGTACTGTGCATAGTATATTATAGAGAAACAGATGCTACTCCCTGATAACGAGCAAATGTATTCAAGAGCTCTGCACTGATGATACCTGTACATTAAGACTCAAGTCAGTGACAAGAAGGGTATATTATAAACCAAATGATTATTACTCTTCAGTTAACGTTGGTTGACTATGCGATCAGTATAAGTAGAGAAGCACTCCGCTGTATACACTGCTAGAGCTTGGACAATAACTGGATTCTTCGATCGCATTAGATATATAAACATGGCATCATTGTTCATAGATTGTATACCTGGGGATACATTCTGTAACTTGGAAAATAAAACCATTCTTCTATCAAGGTGACGCCTACACTCAAGTAAAAAGTGTAGCTCAGATTCTACCATATTACAATGTGTACAAAGTCTGTCACATCTGGGTGGTTTAGGCCTTAAGTATCTACCCCTCTCGATCTGCAGCGGATGTGCGCTTATGCGCAGTTTAACTAAAGCAGATCTCACAGATTTATTACGGATATTTAATATAGTAGATGATTGTTCAAAGTTGCTTTTGAGGGTTCTGTAACTATCAAGCTTACTCATATTTTCAATATTATTTTTCCAATCCATTTTATATACCTTCTGCAATTCCTTGAGAATAAACCTGACTGCAGCTTTCGGATATTTACAGCCTTGATTTTCCCAGATGTGATAGCTTTTGAGAGCATAAGTGGACGTTATGCCTGCTGAGTCAGAACAATCACTCTGTAGATAGGTTTATCATGAGAAAAGTTCATCTCGGAAGATCGATATTGCCATGATATTGTGCTCAGTTTTCGACATAAGACTAACAGCGGGACCACAACACAGGCACAACATGCACTTTTTACTTACAAATGTTCACGGTTTCGACACCAACAAACAATGAGACAGGCAAAAAAGTAGGTTTTCTAACTAACTGTGCACACATATGTTACATATACCGTTCCATGAAAGCTTACCGTCATGATCGCATATCCCTTGCACGTTTATTGAGTGATAATTCGCTCGGTTCACGTAGGCGGGCTCGTCTTCGTGGGGGCCGAGGATTTGCACATGCGTGCCGTCGACACATCCAACCACTTGAGGGAATCCCCCGAGGTCAAATAATCCCTCCCTGATTCGCCTCTTCTCCAATTCAGTTTCGGGCCAAATGATGAACATATCTCTCTTCTGGACGAGAGCGTTGCTCACATCCTGGATTATCCTCGAAACTGTCGACTTGTATCACCAATTACTTGAAGAAAACTGCCATTGGCGACAAACCGCAAAAACACCAAAACTTGTGTCACTGGTGACAAAGCTTGATTCCGTTTTGTTTGTCTCTTCAGATCGTCGTACAGCAAATCCACGATGAAATGTAACGATTCCCTCCCAAAACGATAACGTGCTCGAATTTCACTATCTGTAAACGTATCTAAATGTGACTGGCGATGTCGAAAATGTTTCTCTTGCCTATGTAATCGAAATATCGGGCCAAACAGCGCTAGATTGGCCATAATCGACGATTTTTGACAGCAGAAAATGATTTTTACTTCCGGGTTTGGGATTCACAAATTCGGTAGGGTAAAAGATAAACTACCTCCATCCATGGTTTAAAGTTATCCCATGGTTAAGTGTTATTTAACCCCGGGATAAAGATAACACTGCTTTCAACAACGCATCTTATCCCCGGGATAAATTTTAACCCACGGTTATAAGACTTATCCCTGGGATAGTGCTTATCCCACCGTTGAACAACCGGAACTGCAAAGTTTGTAACATACAATGTAGTAGTCACCTGTCTTACACTCCTTTATTTCCTATATTTTCCTATATTTTATTAAGAAAATTCCTGGATTTCTCCTATATTTCGGCAATTTCCTCCTATATTTTCACTGAGTAACTTACAGGCCTGCATAACTCAACAATGATAAAACCTAGGCTTACTGAACTTACACTGGACACATTTGGCCTTGGACTCCACCAAGATTGACATTTTCATCATTTGTGTACATACAATACGTCCATATTTTGTCCTTAATATCAGGTCTTCGGATTAAGTATAGAAGCACCAAACTTGCATCACATAGGCATGTGGTCACGGAACAAGCCGATCAAAAATTAGTCAGAATGACCTATATCTTCTGGGTCACTAGGTTAAACTTTTTTTCGGATGTGAAAATGAGTACTTGCATGGTGATCAAATTTTACAACAAAAAAATAGGTTGATCCCTGTTACGTATTATATGGCGTCCGTCCGTCCATTAACTTTTTCTCGTCAACGCAACTCGTCCTAGAGTTTTCAATTGATTCTTTTAATATTTGGTGCACGTGATCGGTACCATGGCCGGCAGATGTGCATGAACATTTTTCGGCCCGATTCAACGTTTTCTTGAGTTACTCCCCTTGATTTTGGGCTGAAATCCTTGTATTGGCACCTACTGTATTCATCAACGCAACTCGTCCTAGAGTTTTCAATCGATTCTTTTAATATTTGGTGCACGTGATCGGTACCATGTGTAGATGTGCTTGAACTTTTTTCGGCCCGATTCGATGTTTTCTTGAGTTACTCCCCTTGATTTTGGTCTGAAATCCTTGTATTTGGCACCTGGGTGATTCTACAGAATGTGACCCATTTCGTGTCCCAAGATTTCAAGAGAAATAAAACAAATTTTCTTTGAAATTTTCCGTTAGGTTTTTGCACCTAAATTGATTGCAAGTTAGTGTACATACACATTTCAGTCCGTTTTTGTCAAAATTGTTACATTTTGTAACTCGTATTTCGATCGGTTTACTTGCAACACCCACTAAATCGCTTGTCCCAAGCTAATTCTCACTGATTTCGTAAGCAGTATGCACTATTTTAATTAGCAATAATCGCCGACAGATTGGTTATTTAATGATGGAAATTGGTTGAAATTTAATGATTTGTTGCAAAAATTGCAGAAGGCGTAGTAAAATTTGAACTTTTTTTCGATTTTCTAATTGTCCCCCAAAACGTGTCTTTACCGTCACGATAGATTTGTGAAGTGTGTGCGAGGAAGGGAGAGAACTTTTCCTCATGATCACGTGGCCTTTTAGCAGACGACCATATCGAAATTCGGAGAGGAAGGTGGTTGTTCCTGTGGTTTTATACTTTGACGTGTAGTTTGGGGTAAGTTGTAAGGGGCCGAAGTGCTCCGCCGTCACTGAGACCAATCCGTCACTGAGACCAATCCGTCACACAGACCAATGCTGTTTATGCTGGGGATAGCAGGGGGTTGAAAAGCTGTGCTCGCCGGTGCGTAACGACTGACGGCCATCGCCTAAACAATATCAGAGTCCGCTAGGAAGCTCTGCCCAACTGCTAATAGGACGTTAGTGGCTCTGTGTGGGGTAAATCGATTAATTAAATCATGTTAATTAAAGTTTTAGTTGCACGAGCAGGACTCACGAAGCCGTTTTCTACAGAATGCAAGCTATTATGTAATAATTTTTTTTTTACCATCATATAATAACAAAAAAATTTACCTACAAAAAGGACACTGAACAACACAAATATGACAAACTACATTAATTTTATTTAATTCACAGGAAGGCAATTTTGTTTAATGCAACCTAATGCTTTTTAAATGGAGCACTAAATCTTTTTATACGGCAAAATATTTACAACTACGAAATAATTAGGACATACATAAATAATTCTGGGATTCATACAAGTAATACGAGTTATTCCTGCGACCTTGATTGAGAAGATTAGTATCCTGATAGACTACAACATACGCAGCATATCAACTGATTCATTCTAACTCATTAGAGACATAATGAAAACAAAACGCTACAAGAAGCAGAGACATTAATTATGTCGATACATGTCAACGTAAATCTCACCTCTCGAGACTGGCAATAGCCAAGACATATATTAGAAATATCTCAAGTCGGATGTTAACAGATAATGATACCACCTACTTCAAAACTGGGGAGATATTTGGATTTCTTCCTGTTGCCTTTTATTAAAAAGCAACATACATATCTTGCGGATACTTCAAATTTCATTAATGAAATTGAAAGTATGCCCATCCCGAGCAGTGCTATCCTTGTTACATATGATATCACATCGCTGTACACAAATCTGAGTTTTGAAGGGATAGCCGCAGCCCTGAAGACTGATCTCACGACGAACAACGATATCGTATATGACATAAAAAGGCCATCGATAGAATTACTGGTAGAAATAGCCAACCTCATCCTTACAGAAAACGAATTTGCATCTACTGGTAAATATTACCGGCAAATCGTGGGAGCACCAATGAAGGCAATTCCATCACCCGAGTTAGTGATTCTGCTATTTATCAGCACATCAACATGCTGATGGAGCGGTTCCCATTACAGCATAATATCCTGCGTCAAAAACGATACCGGGACGATGGTTATTGGATTTATAAGGGTTCAGAAAAGATGTACGAGACTTCTTTGAGATGGCAAATAATGCCCATCCAATGTTAAAGTTCACTTTCGAGATATCAGACAGATCTATCAGCTTTTTGGATACCGTAACATTCAAAGGGAAGAGATTTGAAAGCAGCGGTATTCTGGACATCAAATGTCACACCAAGGCAACCGAAACATACCAGTATTTACATCGAGACTTGGCAGGTAAGTTTGAAGAAATATGAAAAATTTGAAAATCAATTTTCCTATTTCTAAGCTTAAACTTACCTTCACATACTTTTTGCTATCGTGTTCTTACGCGATTGCCTAATTGTAATATATTACCACAGAATAAAAATAGTCCCTGTACTGCCCCAATGCCCATGCGCGAGTACCCAGATCCCACGTGACCGACCACGTCACTTCCTTCTTCCCCATTCAACGCAGTGTGAATAACCCATCAGCGGGGAGGCTGGGAGGGCCATCACAGTATGTGAAGGTAAGTTTAAGCTTAGAAATAGGAAAATTGATTTTCAAATTTTTCATATTTCTTGCGCTGTTAAACTTACCTTCACATACTTTTTGCTAGAATACCATAGCAGGACGGAGGGAATGAGTGGTCGGAAACAAAAGGACCCCGAGCATAAGCGAAGGGGAGTACAGGAGTCAGCGAAGTAATCAAAGACCATAAATGTATAATAATGACGATACGGTCCTTGATATACTCATCCGGCCTATAGTAACTACAGGCCCAGTGAATAAAGCTGACATACACTAGACCCAAAAATCTCACCCCCCCCCCCCCTTCTTTTTGAAAAATTGGGGAGAGCAAGATTACTTACCAAATTACAAAATGGTAAAACCACAAGAAGGTCTAGTGCATAGAGCAGGCATGGGAATTGTAACCACAGGAAAGTGTAAAATCTACTTCAAAAAAAGTCTGAAATTTCAAAATTTTGATAAAAGTCTGCAATCAGCCTTATTGAAGAAAATTTCCATGCCTGATAGATATGGACGAGTGACCAACAGCCTGGGCACCACAACGGTCCCAGGGTGTAGCAATCCCGTCCTAACAACATCCAATCCCATAGGTGGTGACAAACAAACGTATCGCAAACCTCCAGATACGATCCAAAAACGTCGTCCACAGACTCCAAAGGAAACAGGATGTCAGTACAGCCCTGAACTGATGAAGCAATACCAACGAGAGTGAAATAGCCTCCGCAGGTACGTCCGTGTACGCCAAACGAGAAGTTTGGAAAGCTAGGAAGAACATATATAATATTTCCTGCTAGAAGAGGGACCGAAACCGGCACAAAACAAAACACGTGTTTGTACGCGCGAGCTATAATCAGGGCCCATAACTCTGCCATGATTTCAATTATAGACTGCAGAACAGAGTCGGTAGACGGACTCCGGAAAAAGCCATAAGGAGACATAAACCAAAGACAAATCCGTAAGAGTAGAACCTGTAGATATGCCGGGATGACGAAATCCGGTTCATACTCCATGAATCACACGACAGTGCATAAAATAGCGAAGTCTGGGGGAAAAAAATGACTAGGTGTTAGAGCCCATCAGCTGCACTAAGACCTAGACAATAGTTTCCCGTGAAGTATCAGCCAAACTCCAGCGGTAACAAGCTACCAGACTGCAGGAATATAAAAAAAACATAAGTCATCTATGATCACAGAAGGTTATAATTAGATGTCATACATGTAGACTGAAAAACACTCCTGAAAACGATACAGCGCCCAAACCAGCTCCGGAACTGCAACGTCTGGAGTGAATCTCAGTACCCATCGGAAAGCGACGGGGTGAACAAACGACTCCATGCAACCATCATACTCCAGGGAGTGGAAGAAAAATTACGTGGAACGATGGGAGGACACCTGAACAACCCGAGAGATCGTTCTAGAAGAAAAGCTGGCAGAAGGAGTAGCAGCGGCCGAGGAATGAGTCCTTCAGCCAGATTACGCCCAAACGTACGCAAAACGCTGCCAAGACAGCTGGAATCGTAGTATGAGAAATAACAATCAGAAACAAAAGGTCGCTGAAATTACTCATAAATGAAGCATTCTACGAGTATAACAGTCACCCGGTCGTAAGAACCTGATAGAGAGTCCGACATACCGGAAACGTGATAAACTCGTAGCGACGATCCCTAAAAGCAGGAGCAACAGGGGAAACAAAACACAGTTCCCCGTGCTTGTTATGAAGGACAAAAGCTAAGATAATGTCTGACACAACACAAGCGTAGGTTATTGAGAATTAGTTGACTTCCGCTGTAACGAGAGGAGTGTCAATTCTCGAACCAAAAATGTTCTCCAGCCCTCCTCGACGCAGTCTTACAAGACTGGCTGAGACGGAGGAAGAAACACCGGTCAAAAAGTTCTCCGATAAAAGTAGTGCAGTACCGGTGAGATTTGACCTCCAAAAACGATATAGGTGCGTACTGGGCCGAACACAACAACGCCACCGCAAAGATACCTCAGTGTCGGAAGAAAAGAACAGCAACACTACCGCCGGAATGAAGGCTCTTCCATCTATTCATCCACTAGAAGAGGAAAATAGATTCTGTGCTTACACTGCAGGTAATACAGAAACTGAAAAAGTCCGGGGTAGCTCGGTAAGTGACAAAGGTCATGGAAACCGAAGGAGTATCCTTCAGCATACAAACCCGTACATGTTGCTGAACTACTCCACAGCAAACTGAAGGAAACGATGACGAAGCGACGCAGCCTCATACACCACTCTGGATACTCACGTAAAAAGACGGAACCGACCAGGTCAGTCAAATCCGAATTAGCCCTCCTCGTATAGGAAGAACGGAAATGAGGAAGCCAGGAGTAGTGTATAGCAGCGACAGGGAAGTAACCTCAAGAAGAATAGCTAGAACGTAGTTTCTTCTAGTCACGTAACATCGAAGATGGTGTCCCCAAGCCGCGGTGTTAGACTACGTCGCCAAGAAGTCAGTCATCAATTCCACATTCTCTACCAGAAGTAAAGAAGATAAGGGAATGCGATTAAACATGAAAGGGTTCGAAGAAGCCAATCCGTGTTAAGCAGAATCAGATAACTAGTTCTGATGTTACTGACCGGAGTAATCGCAAACCCATGACGATCTGTGCATGCAAGAAGGCGAGTCGAAACAGGTCTTCCTAAAAGGTTCACAAAAGCACAGTCGAAGTGGAATACGAAGAGGATCAACCAAAATCCGCGAGGGAAGAAACCGTAGAAAATCTCTCCTCGTTTCATTAAGATGACCAACTCGGGGAGCATTGTCAGAATTTTTGGAGTATAGATGAGACGTACAACTAGTTGAACGAAACAAACCCAAAACGTTTGGATCAAACGAATCGATCCAAATTCTGACAAAAAACCATATCCGGTGATGATGCTCCCATGACGCAACAGCAACACCCAACCCTCACGGCCTACATAAATCATATGGGTCAACGAGGAACCGGCAAGGACGGTAAAGGAAAGCGCATGCGCGACCCTCGTTAAAACCCCAAGATAAATGTAAAACTGACCGGATGACCCGGATGAGGCTGTGACACTACAAAATGAGTTATATTCCGGAGTGAAAACCGGAATAGAATTCATAGTGTCTAGCTGCAAAATAATACAACAATGTATCAACTTCCAAGTTGATAAAAGTTGTAGACAAGAAAGAATGCTCTATGTAAGATAGGCAGAACTTCAGGCAGCTAGATATACGAATAAACCACCAGTGATCTCGGAACGGTAATAATAAAAATAGACCGAAGTACCGCTATAAAGGTTTTATACGAAACGTATAAAAAAAACTAAACAGACGAGACACAGAGGTGGAAATTCGTCAAAGCGGAAACCGTTGAAGCAATTAATGGAGTGAAATATCCTAATGCATAAACAGTTCCGTAGTGACCAACGTAAGCGTTTGCACGGTCGAAACCAATACGTAAAACGTATACGATGATCAGATGTCTTCACAACTTACGATAGTAAGTTAAAGAGTGAACGAACGGAAATAACAAGTGCCCCAGGGGCTATAACCGACGAGCACAAATTGAAGACGAGTTACTCTCAATAGCTGCGTAATTATCACCAAAAGTTGTTAAAATGGATCAGCAACATCATGGTGACATAATCTGTACTTCCTCACCGGACGTGACAGAAACTGTTGAGAGTTAGCCGGCCTAACTGGGTATTTAGGCCGGAGACGCAGATGCACGACAACCAGTGCCTGAAAAGGATAGGATAAAAACGATACCCTATGCCTAACAGGACCGAAATGGAAGATAAGATCTGCATAACCGGAAGTAGTCGAATGTGATGTCAGACCAGACTGACTGATAACATTCAACGTTGCCGGACGTGGAGAAGCAACCGAGACAATAGCATACGATGAGCCCTGTAGCGCCACCCCTCCCTTTCTTCCGTAACGGACAGGTACGGGGGGATACAAGGCGGAGTAGGCCAGTTATTCTTATCGTAGAATAAACAGCCCGATAAAGTAGGCATTTATTCTTTATCGTAGAATAAATAACTCGGTGATACATCGTATCATGTCAGTAAAATCGGAAGCTGATGCCACGTAAAGGCCGCAACTGCGGGCATGTAACCTTAACTTCCACGTCTCAGAATCGGTGCGTGGTACATACGTTGAATACCTCACGGACCGATGAGAACGTAAGAAACACCCGTAGAGTGGGACATAACATGATAAGTCACACGACGAGGTACATAAGTGGAAGTAACTGCAGCCGTAGACGAAGCTTCCACAGAAACAAAAGTGGAAGACCCGTGATATAACGATGATACCGGAAGGTATGTAGATACCGGGAGGTACAACGTTAATGGTTGCATGTAACCATCCGATGAAATCGGAATAAACGCATACCGAAAGACGGGCCTACGTTGTTCCAGTACCGGTTTAACAGAATGAGGGGGCGCTGACGATGTAATACGTAGCAGAGCCCTCGATCAGTTCGGCACATTCAATAAAGAACGGCGAATTTCTGTAAACCGCAGCCCCCACAATTCACCTCAGCAATTCTTTGCCGAGGTAAATGCCGTGGCACAATCAGTTCACCTCCGCAATATTTACATGGAATATTTATTATTGCCGAGGTGACCTTTCTGAATTGTGAGGGCTGAAAACCGGAACCTGGAGTAATAACGACCGAGTGGTGTTATTACGTGTAGGTGCAATAGTAAAGGTAGCTTGCGCTAGCACAGAAGCTTAAGTACCATTACAAAACGACAATACCGCAAAGTATGTAGATATTGGAAGGTATGACGTTAATGATTGCACGATGCATAAGTAAAGGTAGGTTGCGCTGTAGTAGATGCGGCAGTACCGTTACTAATACAACAATGATACCTGAGGGTGTGAAGATCCCGTATGGTATGATGTTGTTGGTTGCATACGAGTGTCCGATAAAATCGGACGTGACGTACGTCGTAGATTGATATTGTATATCAGTCGATGCATAAGTAAAGGTAGGTTGCGCAGATGCTGCAGTACCATTACTAATACAACAATGGTACCTGAGGGTGTGAAGATCCCGTATGGTATGATGTTGTTGGTTGCATATGAGTGTCCGACGTAGGTTGATATTGTATATCAGATGGTGCATAAGTAATGGTAGGTTGCGCCAATGCTGCAGTACCAATACTTTGCATGCATCTATCCACAGTGGCTGGGATAGATGCAGATTGATATAGAATATCAGTAGATGCACAAGTAAAGGTAGGTTGCGCCAATGCTGCAGTACCAATACTTGACGAAACTACCGGCATGTAACAAGATACAGTAGGGTAATTCGAATGCATATATCTATCCACAGTGGGATAGACGCAGACCGTGCGGGTCTACGATAATCCAGTCCCGATATGACAGACTGTGAAGGTCCTGACTTTAGCAGATGAACAGGCGCCCTCGATAAATTCGGCACGTTCCTTAATAGGGAACGGCTATAGTCTACATAATCGGGGGCTGGATTATTACCAACAGATGTGTTTATAGATGCAGCAGTCGTCGGAAACGAACTGCGCTGATTGGTTGTTAATTTATGTAATGACGAATCCTTAACAGGGACATTAGTCACAAACTCCGAACTTACCATTCCGTATTGAGAGCCCGATGTCGGAATTGACGTCGTGGTTGAAAGGTCCAAGGTGACCGTCAAGGTGAAGGTCGTCTGATTGTTGACATGACGACCGCCATCTTGTTCCCCCAACCCGGCCGTAACAATATCGGAATTAGTGGGTGGTGGAGATACATTAACAACCTCCGAAGAATTAACGCGAGCCGAAAGAGCCGAAATGGAATTCGCAACGGACATTACTACCGAGCCTTGTATCTCCGACCCATTCCCGAAAGACTGAGGCGGAGATACGACCAAATTCTCGGCCCCGGTAAAGCCGGGCGGCGGCATAATTTCACCAGCATATGAGCCGACAAGATACTCTAAAATATATTGTCGGGCCACGTTTCACATTCATCACACTTTGCGTACTGGTCGCACCAAACCCCCCGGCACGGAGGACAGGCGGAATGGGGATCTGTAGTCGGTTTGGACTTCTCACAAACAATACAGAAAACGGACGCCATGTTGGTTTTTATTTGATTCTCTCTTTGATACTCCCTGATGCGTTGACGAAATCCAGGCCAGTAATCACACAGAATCACAGTAAATCCCACGTATACAACAGGTAAATATCCCAGGTAAACAGCCAAGGTAAATATCCAGGTAAAGACGTAGGTAATCCGAGGTAATCCAATGTAGAAGTTTAACTTTTTTCCAAGACACAAAGAACAACGACTCCTCCACTACGAGTTGCAATGGGAAGAAGGAAGTGACGTGGTCGGTCACGTGGGATCTGGGTACTCGCGCATGGGCATTGGGGCAGTACAGGGACTATTTTTATTCTGTGGTAATATATTACAATTAGGCAATCGCGTAAGAACACGATAGCAAAAAGTATGTGAAGGTAAGTTTAACCATGGAGACTACTATAAGATGGAGAGATCACTGCACCACATCAATGGTCAAAATTCGGCCGCCGACAGTAATAAACTTCTCAGTCTAATTGCCCCTTATCACGCTTCCTGGTGAGCCAGCTGATTGCGACCAGCTGTGAATTTCTGGGCGTTCGGGTTATTCCGCCTGATTCCGTAGTGTCCAGCTAAGTGTCATCATGGAGTCAGCCGACCTGTGTAGCCTAATGGCAGAGAGATCCTCACTGGACATAGATATTTAGAGATGGTAGGTATAAAAAATTGGCTTGAAAGCAATGTTCGCCTTTGTGAGCCACGCAAATATACGTGCCCACGTGTACAGCATAAATTCAGCTTCAGAATGCACCAATTATGATCATCTGGAGTTATCTGGAGAATACTCAAATATTTGACTAAATATTAAAATATACTTGCAGAATATGTCGTACAAACCTTCAATTCTCAATATCTCAGGAACCAATCGGCCGATTTGCAAAATTTTCAGACCAGAAATAAGCTTTTCTCAATCTCCTTTTCCGTCTGTAAACACCGCTTCAAATTGCCGCTATTTACTAGATGAAGACCAGTTTACGGTTATCGCCCTCCAGGCCGTACCAGAATACGGCAACCAATGTTAAACTATGGGACCAATTTTACGACATCAGCCGACCTGATTATGTGTCACTGCCAGTCGGCGGCCAGTTTGCAGCACACAGGGCTTGTGTCAACACATTAAAATGAGGTTATCTGTACCGCCCTCTTTTGATATTTCTTTGAGCTTCAGTGTCAAGGAGTATTAAACCACGGGTGGTTGATAAGCCTGATAAGAAGTCATCTCTCCATCTTATAGTAGTCTCCATGGTTTAACAGCGCAAGAAATACTTGAATTCAAGAAAATACCAAAAACTGAATCCACTCATTTGAGTAGAAAAATACTCAAATATTCGGACTCGTATGAATCCCTGTAATTGTATCTCATATCAACAGTAATACAGAGTGAATGAATTTAGCTATCGGCAAATGAATCATTATCCGGTCATAAAACTAATATTTTTCTCTGAATTCACATTCAGAACAAGCAATACAGAAAACAATATATTTCAAACAGTACTAATAAATCTAAATATTTTAATTAACCAGCACTTGAAATGATTTAAACTAGCAAAAAATATTGACGAAGTACATTAATATTTACAAAAAAAAAAAATGGCACGATGGTTGATATTTATTATATTTAGATTTATATGTACATCTTCTGAAGCTGTCATAAATTAAATAGACCACTAAATTTGAATATATACAGCATTACGAAATACAACAATATTTACAAAAAAAAAGAATAACACCATAATGGTTGAAATCTGTTGTATAACACCTTGGCACATTCACGATCCATTTGCCTACAAGTAGCAAAATGCTTGGTAAATACACTCTTCTTCGTTAATGTCTTTGGACAGAAAACAAAGTGGAAATGGCATCTCAACCGATCGGTGTCTTTATAACCAGGACAAAGTTGGGGACATTCAGTTATCTTGTATCCTGAATAATAAAATTAGCATTTAATATTAAATTCACATTCTTCTAATTCACAGTATTAGAATACTCATCCATTTTAGTGGATATTTAATTAAAAATCAGGAAAATGAGGAAAAATCTAGATGTAGAAATTTATTTTTTAATGAAAATCAGTGTCTAGACAGTTCCCAGATCTATCAATGGAGCTATTAAAACAATATCAATGAAAAGCTTGTAAAAACAGTACCACAAAAGCCAAAAGCCTGTCTGTGTTACAGTTGTATTAGTACAGATGTGGTATGAGCCGTTAAGTGTTTTTAAAGGATCAGAACAAAAACAACAATCCGTAACTGTTACCCTGTCACCTGAGAAATGGCTAAATGTGTTTTTTTGACATCTAAACCAGTCACATTTTAAACAATTACATTCAATAGCTAAGGAATAAATTTTCATATTATTTTTAATTAGGTATTCTTCAGTAATTTTATTTAAATAATATATTATTTATTATATCAATTATATTTTAACCAATTATATTAAATAATTTTATTGATATCTAAACTATTATAATTTATATGAACCAGTTATATCTCAGATAATTTAATTCAACAATTTGGAAGACAAGTTTTTATATTTTTAATCACGCCTATATCAGTATATTCCTTAGATCTAAACCAGTAACTGAGTGCCATATTTTAGCATTTTTCCATGTTATATCTTTATAATAATAACAGCTAAAATTTATCAATTATTAATCAAAGTCTAATATCAAAGTAATTACGAAATTTTACAATGCTGAACATCATGGAGAGTCAGTTTTCGCTACATCCTGTTAGAATTTGTTTTAATATAAAATACTATAACTTTATAAAATATACTCTAGAGTGCAGTAGGATGAATGGAGGGATCGGGTCCTGGCTGTCCCCTGCTAAGACAATGGCTTGGGTAGCTAGGATAATCGCTGCTCCTCGCTGTGCCATAGAGCACTTAGTCGCGGCGATGCCTTGATCACTGCCGCATTGGTCTGTGTGACGGATTGGTCTCCGTGACGGACTGGTCTGAGTGACGGCGGGAGCACTTCGGGTACTGTTGGATCCTAGCGTATATAATTAATTTGTCTTTACCGTACGCTTGTTGGACACCTTAAATAATTGATGAATGATCTGGTTTTTGTTTCACTGCTTACACTTATTAATGAACTCGGTTCAGACACCCTTGGTCTGCATGGTCAGCCACGTGTTCTCCACACAGATGCATTTAAACAAAAAAATGTCGTTACCGTCACAATCTATGATATTTTCTGTTACGGTAAAGACATGTTAGTGACGGTAAAGACATATGCTTTGTTTTTAATAACTTCGAACTATCAACTGTTAATATTTTAGAGAGTTGCAAATTTTTGCAAGCTAATCTTTCATTTTCGAAGTTTTTTATATAGAAAAAAAAAGAAATTAAAACGACGATTTAGCTCTTTTAACATAATAGTTGTTCAGTGACCGCCCCATTTTTTCTGCGCATGCGCAGTGAGGCACCGGAGCGGCATAATCACCTTTATATACTACTCACGTGCAGTTAAAGCAGCATTTGGCTCTATAGTGGATCCAGTTTCTGCATAATCACAATAGATTGTCTTTACCGCCACACCAGAACGTGCGAATCTTTACCGTCACGATATCAATTATAGTCTCAAAAGCGCAATTTCGACTTAACTTTTTCAAATTCTGTGTTGGGATGAATCGTAGTCGAATGTTAAACATATTTAAGTTCCACGAAGCCATGGAAAGCTATACAACTGGCATAAAACGACAATGGCGTCTGTCACACTTATGGCAAATTTCCTAATGGAAGTTATTCGAGCGGAAGATACATTTGAAAATGCATTTATATCTTGCATCAGCATATGTAACAAAAAAGGCATCGTCCGTATTTTACTGTTAAAGTACATTTTTTACTTTTGTTAAAATAAATATATATATTCCACAAAACAAATTTCGTGACGGTAAAGACACGCTTGATGGAGCTGTTGGGAATAATTTGTAAAATAAATTACTATAAAGCGAAATGAACACTGCCTGATGTTACAGACATGGCCTGACATATATATTTTAACATTTACAAAAGTTTGAAATACTTTCGAGATACAAAATTTTGGATATTTCCAAATGTCCAAATGGGTCACATTTCATAGAATTACCCACCTACTGTCTTCGTCAACATAACTTGTCTCGGAGTCTTCAATAGATTCTTCTGAAATTTGGTACACATGATCGGTATCATGTGTAGATGTGCACGAACCTTTTTCAGCTCGATTCGACGTTTTCTCCAGTTACTCCCCTTGATTTTGGTCTGAAATTCTTGTATTTGGCACCTACTGTCTTCGTCAATGCAACTCGTCCCAGAGTTTTCAATGGATTCTTCTTAAATTTGGTACACATGATCAGTATCCTATGTGTAGATGCGCATGAAATTTTTTCGAACCAATTCAACGTTTTCTTTAGTTATCCGCCCTTGATTTTAGTCTGGAATACTTTTTGTTTGGCACCTACAGTCCTCGTCAACGAAACTCCTAGGGGTTTCATTGCATTCTTTTGAAATTAGGTACACATGATTGCCGAGTGCACATGTGCACAAACTTTTTTTGAGCTGATTCAACAGTTTCTTGAGTTACTCCCCTTGATTTTGGTCTGAAATCTAAATTTGACACGTACTGTCCTCGTGAACGCAACTCATCTCAGACTTTTCGATGGATTCTTTAAAATTTGGTACATATGGTCGGTACCATGTGTAGATGTGCACAAACTGTTTTTGAGCTGATTCGACGTTTTCTTCAGTTACCCCCTATGATTTTAGTCTGAAATCCTTGTATTTGGCACCTACTCAACTGTCATTTCGACCTAATTCATCAGGCTGATGAGCTTACTTTTGCAGCTTATGCTAACATAAATTTCGTTTTAAAGTTACTGATACATGTATACATAAGTGCATAACCGGGGGTGAGGGAATATGCACTCCCGCAGAGTAAGAGTAACTGGAGTTCTACTTGCTCCTACAAATACCGCTCCAGGCCCTTATGTATCCCCCCTCGACCTGATTTCCAAACCTGCCTACACCAGTTATACAACAATGATAGCTTATACATGTACAGTATTATGACAATTGCAACAATACAAACAACATACAGTCCAGAAAGGTTCATTTGTATGGTTAACCTTTGTCTATAACAACATTCAGGAGATAAAACTGTTGTTTGTCGACTATTTTTTTACGGGCATATTTTGGGTTCAATTGAACTCTTGTTTCACCATTTTAAAATGTTTGCCAATAAATCAAACATTTTGTCTGGCTGGCGGGCTGAAGTTGACACATTTTCAATTTGAAAAATTAACTACGGGTGGAGTTTTTGGATAGGGAGGAGGAGGCCCCATCCATTAGGCAATGGAGCATGCTAGACCTGCATGTATAATAGGCTCCATGATTAGACGGGCAGGGGTTCCCCCCCAGAAAATTTAGGAATTTTAGATTTGTTTTAAATCTATCTGGCACTTCTGAGAAGCTTGAAACGGGTAGCTTAAAAACCCGCAATAAAACCATGCCAAAAGCTTAAAGAGGTAAAAGCGTCATTTAAGAAATATTCAGCAAATAACATATTTCGATAAAAGTTATTCAGTAGTTGAAAGCAACTATGGTGAACGTGTTTCTGTGACCTCATTTTTTAATATCACGGGCATTGAAATCACACTTCTGACATTCTCTGAAAAACGTAACAGCACCTGCACTTGGCTCCAGTGCCTGAGATGACGTCAGAAAACGCGCACTGGCATTCCGAGCGTGATGCTTTGCAACGTCATACTCGATCTTAGAACTTTTATCGCACTGTGACGGCTTCTAATGTGACGTCATGGATACCTGATCACGTTATCCGACGTCATCTCAGTCATTTCCCATTTTCATGGTGTTCACTAGACCGAATTGAAGAATTTGACAATATTGATCCCTATATGAAATACGAGATTTCAATACTTGAAAATCTTTTGGCAAATGTTGCAAGTGATCATGCTGTTCAGTTTACCCGAACAACTAAAATCACGCTACTACCTCTTTAAAAAGAAAAGTTTTTCAATGAAAGATTTCCCACTTTGCTTTGAAAATAATTTGCTGTAATATTTTTCAACGGGTTTCTGTTGCTTCAATGCATTTTGCAGAGAAGGAACTTGATAATGTAGTGTGTAGCATTGTAATTGCACTTGTCTATAATTACACCATGTAAGCAACCTGTCTATGTCTAGTGTGCTCTCCTCAGTGTTTTATAGGGTGGATGGAGGGTACGTGTCTTCTTCTTTGAAGCAACAGGAACGCAACTTGGCTGGGTGGTGCTTAGTTGGTTCATATAGCGATATGACTGAAATAATGTTGAAAGCGACATTAAACTCTATTCACTCACTCGCTCCTGTTTATATCCACTCAACCATATTAAAGGTTAGGGACTACGAATCTGAAGATGTGGATAGGGGCCATCGATACGCTCTCGAAATTTTTTGGAATTTTATATTTAATTTAACTCTATCAAATAGCACATCTGAGCAGCTTGAAATTGGTTGAATATGAATATTAATATCATACCGGTAATTATAAAAAGCACCTGTAAATATTTCAAAATAAAACCATGCCAAAAGAGATATAAGACCATCTGCTCCCTCCCCTCCATGTTCCTCTCCCCATCCCTCGTTTTTGTTGATGAATTTACAGCTATTTATAGCTCACGACCAAAACTCCTGCCTGTTTTTTAGCCACATAAAATGAATTGTGGGTGGAACTCTTTAACTACTTAACCAGGTTGTCGCATCAAGGGGAATAACTTGTATAGGTTTGTCCAGAGTTGCGTCCCATCTCTCACATGGCTATCCCAGAATTCCATTTTCACTTCGCATGGGAAAGTGCGGGTTTTGATGCTTTGTCGACTAAAACCAAGGAAATATTTCATAATTGAGCGAATTTCCTCATCTGTGCATAAACATGTGGCGTCAACAACAACGGTACGACGATGGGTACGACTTTGACCGCTCCTATGCAGCGGAGCGCATGGCGTTATCTGTAGCCGAGCGGCAGTTTGGCCACCAACCACAACAACGTGGTTTTCAGAATCAGAGCCAGAGGATGGGCGGTTACACCGGCGGGTATAACACGGGATTCGACTCCCGCACCTCACAGTCACGCTTTGGCGGAGGCAGAGGGCGAGACGACCGAGGACGAGGGGGTAGTGGTGATCGAGGGCGAGGTGGTGATCGAGGGCGATGGAGCGACCGAGGTCGAGGGGGCGATCGAGGACGAGGGGGCGATCGAGGGCGAGGAAGTGGCTTTGTTAGGAGATCAGATGATGGGCAACGTAAAAGGGTAATTATATAGCCAGCCAAAATTATACAACAACAACAACAATACTATGGCGGTAGGCCTATGGCTAATAGTCCGCCACCATATAGCCACATATATGCAACTCTGTGTATGTAACCACGACTGAGTTGCACATCCTTACTAGGGCAAGCATTAGTAGCGTCATTTTCTTTGTGGCCAAACATGACAAAATGTACAATTGACTATGGCATAACGGGTTGTAAACATGTCAAATATACTTCTCTCCCCCGACACAAAAGTATCTGGCTCATTCCTGCAGTGCAAGTACACGTAAATAGCACCAAACCATGTCACTATCTTCCTATCACGCTCAAATGTCGAAAATGGCCTAAGTACAACAAACGCTCCAATGCGCATGCACCGCTTCAAAGCGGAAATATAAAAACCACTTTACGATATGTCGTAAAGAAGAAGGCTTCATCAGCTAGTGGGCGGGGCCTAACGCACGTGGTCAAGCTCCGTCTCCCCAGCAGCTGATGACGCCTTCTTCTTTATTCAATTCAATTCAATTCAATTCAATTTATTGTACAAAACACCTTTACAGGCAGAGTACAAACAAAGAACAAGAACATGAATAACAAATCAATAAAATGTTCATATATATACATATACTGTGGTGTATATATGGGCTGAGAGGTTACTCACTGAAGCCGAAGGGTGTACCAAGCATACAAATGTGGCACTACAATACTGACCAAGTCCTCTGAGGACATGATGAGGACAAATTTGTCAATATCACTTAAGGTCATGAAATTACTGTGACTTTCATTAATTGTTTTAAATAAGGATATTCTGTCAGTTGTGTACCGGGAACATGACAACACAAAGTGCATTTCGTCCTCAACTACTTGACAGGTGTCACAGACTCGCTGATAAACTTCTGTTTTGGGTTTTATATGCCTACCAGTTTCAATTTTCAATTTATGGTTACTTAGTCTTAATTTTGAAAAAGCTTGTCTGTGATGGGAATTTTTACATACAAGTAAATATGGTTCGAACTTAATATTACTTTTAAATAATCTGTATGTCCTCATTTTGTTTTCTCCATTAGAATTAGGCTTATTATCCTGAAGTGCATAGTTGAAACAAGCCTGGAAGTGTGTCTGAAGTTTGAGTTTGAAACTACTGCACTGTGTGTTGTCAACGTCCATGTCTAATTCTTTACTCATAAACATTTTCAGTCTGTATAGCCATCCCTCGCGTTTGTTACACAAGGCCTTTTGCTCCTGCAGGGCATGGAAGGCCAGTCTGTCAGGATACTCTAGTATGTAGTGATAATATTTAACAGAACGCTGTACAACATCATATAACAATGGGAAGATTCCCAGTTCAGCTCGTACTCCCCAGTTGTGAGAAGATTTATGAACTTGTAACAGACGCTTGTGAAATTTGAGCTGAACCCTTTCTAAGGGGGAGGAATCAGGGTTTTTAGATGACAGAAGATCAGCTCCCCAAACTTCTGATCCATAAAGGAGGACTGGTTTAATTAAAGACTGAAAAAGGTTACAAGCGATATTAATTGGTACATTCTTATGGTGCATGTTATTGAGCAAAGAAAAGGATGCGCGCAATCCTTTTTTGCCCATCAGCTCACTATTCTGTCTAAAGTGGCCTGTTCGACAGAAAGTTACTCCCAAATACTGATACTGATTGACTTGAGTAATTTCAGAGTTGCCCAGCTGCCATCTGACTGGTCGTTTAAATTGCGGGCCTTTCTTGAATACAATAATTTTGGATTTATCTAAATTAACAGTAACATGGTTCTCTTTACAATATATGTTAAGTTGGTCCAGACATTTCTGTAGCCCCTGTGGAGACTCTGACAATAGGAGGAGGTCATCAGCAAAAAGGAGATGGGACAATAATTGACCATTGAGACTGATGGGTATACAGCTGTCATTAAAAATGTGTTGTATATCATCAATAAATATATTAAATAATGTTGGCGAGAGGCTACAACCCTGTCGCACTCCCTGATGACTTGAGAATTTTGAAGAGATCTCATTATTAATCTTAATATTGTATGAGATATCGCCGTAAAGTGATTTCACCAGGTTGAGTATTTTGCCATTGATGCCTTTGTCTACTAATTTTTTAAATAAAATTCTACGATCGACTGAATCAAATGCCTTCTGAAAATCCACGAAGCAGGAATACAGTGGCTTTTTATGAGATGTGTATTTTTCAATAGCAGTTCTTAGTGTGAATATATGATCGGCAGGTCGATAACCACGTTTAAACCCAACTTGGTTATCACTAATCCTATGAGAATCATCCAAGTGATTAGAGATCCGAGTGTTAATAATTTTAGAGAAGAGTTTACCAAGTGCATTTCCAAGGGCTATGCCTCTATAGTTGTTGGGATCCGAGCGGTCACCTTTCTTATATATGGGGATCAGGATGGAGGTGCGCCAGGGCTCTGGAAAATGGCCACTATCCAGAACCATATTAAACAAACGACAAAAATGATCAATAGTAAGAGGAATGATATTTCTCAAAAGTTCATTGCTTATTTCATCCTCTTTACGACATATCGTAAAGTGGTTTTTATATTTCCGCTCTGAAGCGGTGCATGCGCATTGGAGCGTTTGTTGTACTTAGGCCATTTTCGACATTTGAGTGTGATAGGAAGATAGTGACATGGTTTGGTGCTATTTACGTGTACTTGCGCTGCAGGAATGAGCCAGATACTTTGTGTCGGGGGAGAGAAGTATATTTGACATGTTTACAACCCGTTAAATGCCATAGTCAATTGTACATTTTGTCATGTTTGGCCACGAAGAAAATGACGCTACTAATGCTTGCCCTAGTAAGGATGTGCAACTCGGTCGTGGTTACATACACTGAGTTGCATATATGTGGCTAGCCACCATAGAACATATTATCATTTTTATGTTGGAATTCCAGGGATATTCCCCAAAAATACTGAAAATTCCATATGGAATTCCAAGGATTTTGGGTGAAATCAAAAAACGGAATGGGGGGTGGGGGTGGGTGGGCACTCATTTTGTGGAAAGCCCAAAACTAGGATTGTGAAGACTGTGTCTGGGCGCCGATTGTTGCGCAGCCTGATAAATTGCATTCCGGAAATGTTACTTCAGCGATCCGATGACCAATGATTTGACCTTTGACAAAACCTGTTTGACCAGGTCCACCATGTCATGCATGTGTAGGAGGTCCCCGAACAACACAAATGAATGGAACGAGTTGAAAAATCTGGAACCATTAGCCTTGAACCAAAACCCAAAGGAAACGTAATCATATTTTTCGTGAAAGGGCTTTCGAGCGCGCTGAATTGAGCAATATTATAAGGACTGATATTAAATAAATGAACAACTGTAGAAATCTCTCTTTCTAAAACCCTCAGGGATTCATAGAAGTAATTTTGTTTAGGACCGTTAATGGTCAAATTGAGTTTTTCACCCAGCAAATTGAGTATTTAGCGTGCTTTTAGGGGTGCAAATTGAGTTTAATAATATTTTTAGGACCAGTTGCATTATATACCACGTACATCTATAATTTAATCATGACTTATTTCATACAACTTTGTTCACCTGATCAATGTGTCCTGTTGGTTTTACCCCTCGGGCAAATTTTGCCCGAAGGGTATTGTCGTCATCAGCGTCGTCTGTCCGTCTGTCTGTCCATCTTTCTTGTGAACACGATATCTCAAGAAGAATTATAGCCAGGCATTGTGAATTCATACCACATATTTATTGGGTGAAGGGTCAGAAGCCTATTAAAAATGACTGACCTTGACCTATTTTATCAAGGTCAAATTCTAGTATTTGCTATATTTTTGGAAGAATTAAAGCTAGGGTCTCCAAATTCATATTATATATGCAACTCGTGATTGACTAGAAGCTTATTCCAGTTGACTGACCTTGACCTATTTTTTATAGGTCATTTACTGTTTATTATGATATAACATGAAGAAATAAAGCTAGACTTTCCAAATTAATGCTATGCATACATCTGGCAAAGGTCCAGAGGTGTACTGAAGATGACTGACCTTGACCTATTTTATCAAGGTCAAATTATAGTATTTGCCATGTTTTTTGAAGGATTGAAGCTATGGCCTCCAAATTCATATTACTTATGTAACTGGTGATTGACTAGAAGTCCATCCAAGTTGACTGACCTTGACCTATTTTTTCAAGGTTATATACTGTTTATTATGGTCTAACATAAAGAAATATATCTGGGCTTCCCAAATTAATATTATGTATACTTCTGGCGAAGGTCCAGAGGTGTACTGAAGATGACTGACCTTGGCGTATTTATCAAGGTCAAATTTAATATTTGCTTTATTTTATGAAGGATGGAAACTGGGGTCTCCAAATTCATATTACTTATGCAACTGGTGATTGACTAGAAGCCTATCCCAGTTGACTGACCTTGACCTATTTTTTCAAGGGTTTATTATAGTCTGTCATGAAGAAATATATCTAGGCTTTCCAAATTAATAATATGTGTACATCTGGTGATGCTCCAAAGGTGTGCTGAAGATGACTGACCTTGACCTATTTTATCCAGGTCAGATTCTATTCAGTACAATATTTCATGAAAGATTATATCTACATTGCCCAAATTTATACCACTTTTGGCTGGACCTGAAGTCTATTGAAGAATATCACTGACCTTGACCTATTTTTAAAAGGTCAAATTCTATATGTTAAGTCTAAGATCTCCGAATCCATGTTCCCGATGCAATCAAGTTAGAATTGACTTGAAATTTTTTGAAGATGACTGACCTTGATCTATATTTCCAAGATAAAAGTACTTGATTTGATTATAAGCTTTTTAGAAGAGTATATTTTGAGCTAAGAATTCGGTCATTCTCTACTAGAACCTCAGGCCTTGGTAAAACCTGAACTACAGTCAACCCTACTAGATCAGATTATTGTTAATCTAGTTCTAAACATACACTGATGATATTATACATTGCATGATTGCTGGGTGTAGACAATAACTGATAGCCGAGGGGTATTGAAGCCCAATGGGCTATTTTTTATGTTTGTATGGAATGCTGTTGGGCGAAGGCCATGAACTGATCAACAGGGCAATTGACAATAGTCAGAAGTTGTGGAAAATAACTTTGAAATCAAGTTTTCTAGACCTACTCAAATTTTTAACATTATGATATACAGATAAAGTGCCGTAAATAAATCAATTTATGGAGAAAAACCAGTGCCAGACAATGTTATACCATGAATCCGTACCCCAGTGGGGTGGGTCATTGACAATGACAGCTGATGGAACACCTCATCTATTGTTCTCTGTAACTAAACGAATTTATGGATAACAACTAAAGATGTTGATTAGCTGGTTACTAACAGCCGTTTCCAACCAATTGCTCTCTGCTCTTGTTTAGCGAGAGTTGTCCGAGAGAATTTTATTTAGATCAGCCTACAATAGCTCAATGAGCAACTTGCCCTAACCTGTTAAAAAAATTACAACTTTATTCAAAGATCTGAAAAAATCAAGAAAAATTCTAAACTATTGAGGCAGAACAGTTCATTCAATAAAGGAATCAACAAAATGAAAATGAAATATTTAGATCGTCAAATGATAATGCGCTGCGCAGTGTTGTCTACACGGTACACGTGTTGTTGTTGTTGTTGTTGATCGATGCGTGTGAACTTTCATTTTCAAACAAATTCTCAATCCAGACCATTCACTTCCAGTTAAGTTTTGAGTTGTCAGTAATAAACTTCAAGCAGTCAGTTTTAAGTATTAAGTCCCTCGTATCGACTGATACATCACCCGTAGATTTCCTTGATGATGAAAGCATCGGCTGTATCTCGCCAACTGGTATTGATCTATTTTCTCGTAAGTCTCGCGAAAAAGTCTTTCGGGAACCCTTCGTAACCTCGCAACTAAGCAATTTCGAAGGGCACCCGAGCTAGATATTACAGTCAGGCGCATAAAATGGCGGGTTGTTTAGCGCCGTGTCGAGCTGCGGTTTTCTCCGCCAACACGTGTAAATAAATATTGAACAGTAAGTTACGCAATTCATATTCAGTTTTAATTAGCTCAAATTGAGTTTTTCGTCTCGGTTGAAATTCAGTTTCTCTAAATTATTGGTCACAACTGGTCACAAATTCAGTTTTTTCCCCCACAAATTGAGTTTCTCAATTTTTTTAGGACCGATAACCGGCCCTAAAAGGCGACTTCTATGAATCCCTGACCCTGTAAATCGTCTGTAATCCTTGAAACATTTTATAGACCCGCTCTCCCACTTTCCCCGGAAAGAAAACAATGAGGCGCTCGACGGGTGGGACTCGCCTGTGTTACACAGTACGCTGAGTCAACACACAGAACATAATTTTCTTACCTCAGCTACCCGACCCTCCAATTGTTTTCACCTGAACAGGTATCAGAGTTATTTCTCTTGCTTTGAAGTTCTCTTTGAACACGTAACTTCCGCTTTGCACTTTTGATGGCGATTTCACGTTTTAACATGTTTAAGCTCTGTGAATGTGGAACTTCATTTACCAATTGTGATCATTTGGCTTGTTGTACACTTGAATGGTAAATGTTATCATGCTCTCCTGGGTTCCTTGTTTACGTGAGTACCTTTATTTATTTGTTACGACCAAAAGAAAAATTCAACTTCTCAATCCTACCAAACCTGCAGGCTGCAGCCTATGAAATTCCACTCTTGCACACCCCGGCCCAAACAGGTCCATAGAATTACCCAAATGAACCCAAATGTAAGTTATTTTACCCAAATGAAGGCAATATGTACCCAAATGAAGCTAGTATATGCGTAAAAGGGTGTCCTGCCATCTGAAAATATAATAAAAGACAGGTGCACTAAATAATGCCAAAAATTTACGAATTTACGATCAGATGACCCTTTTGACATGTTTGACGGAGATCTCTTCCAAGGGAAAGAAATCAGCTTGAGAACCAGCTGACAGCTCAGGGCTCGAAATTCCCACAAGCCCGGTAGCCCGTGGCTGGTGAATTTAGAACTTGGCTGGCTGAATTTAATTCTAGAACTAGCTAACCAGCCCAACTGGCTTGTTATAATTCAAGAATTTTAGCTTTGTATAATGAAATCTACCAGCCCAGTGGTCTAACAAAGTTTTATGGTAAATGCATGTCCTGCAGCTACCAAGCAAAGCCATGCTACAACTTGTCGACAATCGCTCAATCATTCTCTTCACTGTTCAACCATGTAATCCTCTTTGAAGTTTCAAGGTAATCAGGTGTGAAGCTTACAAATTAAATCCCTCTGATTGACCGTGTGACATCGTTTAAACTGCTGCTCATACCAGAATTATTGTTCGTTTATTTATTTATTTATTTTAAACAGTGCTTGTAAACATCTTAAATGAACTAAGAAATGTAATGTGAAATTAAAATAAAACATTGAGTTGATGGGCTGCGAAATCCGTATGGGAAGCGGCCCTTAAACTACAACTTCAATCAATCAGAATTATTATGCTCATACCAGAATCATTCTTTGAATCATCTATCTTTTATAAAAATAATGGCCGCAAAAGAAATAGATTTGGAAAAACATGGGAATTAAGCGGCATGTAAAAATAACATTTTTCTTTATTCACATTTGGGTACATACTGCCTTCATTTGGGTACATATTGCCTTCATTTGGGTAAAATGACTTACATTTGGGTTCATTTGGGTAATTCTATGGA
This sequence comes from Hanleya hanleyi, assembly GCA_036873755.1. Classification (NCBI taxonomy): domain Eukaryota; kingdom Metazoa; phylum Mollusca; class Polyplacophora; order Lepidopleurida; family Hanleyidae; genus Hanleya; species Hanleya hanleyi. Next base: position 25,435 of record JAVTVY010019839.1, on the reverse strand, counting down.
CCGGCCCACAAAATGAAGTCCACTTGTTGTTGTTGCTGCAGATCGACTGACGTAACCGCATGTTCTTGACTGTAATGCCAGTATCGTTGCCACACTCACTGAGCTATTTTGAAAGCATTTGTTGAACCAGTAATTTCGTATGGCAGGTGGTTCGGGCTTACTTCTTTATTGGAATTAAATACAGAAAATATATGAGAACACTCTGATGAATAAAACCTCTTGCAGATTATATTTCTATCAGCCATTGCTAAATTTAGACCAACGGGAGGTCAAGGTTGAAGTCAATGTGTTGAAGGTAGTTGAAGCACCAATCAGATTGTGAGAAAATAGAACTGTGGGAGGTCAACGTACAGGTCGCCCTACAATAGCCAATCAACGTCATCCTGTTCTTATCAGATGTTTTAGGGAACGACTACAAATAATATTACCCATATCCAAAAGCTTGTTCAACTGACCCAGTCTCTATGGGAAAGGAATTATGTGAAAAATCAGATATAAAACCGTCCTGGCTGATGCGACTTTGTCTGTTTGAATGTGATAAGATTGCAGACTAAATTGGATGAATATGTGCAGCAAAAATGAAATGCGGTTTAATATGACTGGAATCAGATTTGATAATATGCAGTATGGGAAAAGTGAACGTCCTTGCTGGAAATGATGTGACCACTTCCGTCAAACACTGGCACAAACATAGCTCTGGAAATCCCCGATGGGATACAGCTGAAAAATGGTCAGGTGCGCAAAATCTTTGATCAGAAGGAGTTGAATGTTTTGTTTGCCTCATTATTGAGGCCATCCACAATAATACTTTTGTTTCCAGTAACCAGCTTTAGAAAAATTGGGTAGGTAGGTAGGCAGGGTTTTTTTTTTTAATATAGATATATTTTTTTATTATATAGGATTTCACAGAGTATGGCTGAAAAAGATAGAAAAAAAACTCACCCAAACTTTTTTTTAACTGCAAAATATATGGGTAGGTACATGTAGGGTCACTGGAGTCAGAAATATTACTGTGGATGGCCGGAGTCCATGTGCTGTCATACTATAAATAACCCTATTGAGCAGAAGGTGTACTTTTCATTCAATCTATCCAACATTCGGTGTTCTTTCTAACTTGAATAATCGAGATGCAGTTTGGGATACCGTGTCCTTGTCCACTAATAAACAGTACTAGGTTACCGTGCAAACTGATTCCATGCTTTTACACAAGGTAAGCTCGGATTATATTTTGATTACGCGAGTTAATTCTTGGCCTCAATGTTGGATAGATCAAAAGAAAAATAACCCCTCGTAGCTCCGCTCGATAGTGTTATTTGTATAGCACATGATAGCACATGGACACAACAATGAGATGCCGCACTGCGGTGGCCTAGTGATTAGAGCATCGACCTTGAAGCGATAGGTACTGGGTTCAATCTCAGGCTGGGTTATATTAAAGACTTGAAAAATGGATCTTGTTGCTTCCTCGCTTTAATGCTCAGCATTTAAGAGGATAGAACAATTATTCACAATAAAATTGCACAGAAAAAGTCCTGGGTAAATATTTGCTTGAGGTGTGTTATACATGTACTTGCAAAAGTTAACAATTCAATGAAAAAAATATACCTTTTTGAAAGTGAAATACTTGAAAAAATGGAGGCTAGTTTTATGTAAAGACTTATGCATGTCTATTGGTCTCGCAGCAATATTTCCACATTTGAAGCCTTGGAAATGTAGGCTTTCTTACAGTATGCATATAATGACCATGTATGTAGATCTCGCAATAAGCAAGCAGACTAATGTAGGTGGTGTATGAAAGTTTGGTCAGGGGCTGCAGGGCGTTAACATGCTTAAGGAGAATAGAACCACCACCTAGATTAGACATGTAAATATAAATATTCATAGTGCTGGCGGTTTGATGCCTAACTCTGGTGGTTGCTGGTTCTAATCCGACATGGGACTCGACCAGTTTTCAGCACTAGAATCTGTGCTACACCAAGATAGTGTAATCCCAAAATAACAAAAATACTGTTATATGACAGGGCGGCATCTAGAGCCAATTTAGCCCAGGAAAACGTATGGGCGCCCAAAACATCTGATGCCCAAACACAAATGAACAAAAAATTAAATATAATGAATTACGATGGGAACTGGAACTTCGGGATCGGAACCTGCAATAAAGTACTAGATGCATCTCTGTATGGTCACTTTCTAACTGACAAAAAATAAATATTGTATTTTTGTATTTTACAGAACTTCACTCCACGGGAACAGAACAAGCGTGGAGACTCAGACCCACCTAGGAACACTCGTTTGAATGTAGATTACTACTTTGAAAATGGTACACAAATCGTTCACTCTAGCAGGCTTATACAACCAAGGCAAATAGAAGTTTCAGTACGGGTACTACGTTACTACATCATTTCTATCCATATCAATAGTTTCCATAGCGAAGGGGCCCTCGGTGGCCAAGTGATCTAAGGCGCTTTGCTGGTTTCTAATTTGGGCACCGGTGAAAGTAGTAAACAGTTTTTCCAATGATTTTCATCCCACCATGTGCATGATGGCGGGTAAAAACCCCTACTTCTAGGCCTTGTAACAAGGGAGATAAACATGTTTGAAAAATGATCATTTACCTACTAAAGTTACCTCCCCTAGCTTTCCCATGGAAGCTATTTTGAAAGGTGGTCATCGCATCATTACAGATAAATCATTTTAGTGGTCTAGTATTCTCCTGAGAGATGTAAAATCTATTGGAAAAGGATTTGTTCAGTTAGATTTGAGAAAAAAAACTAAATTCTGGCAAAGAAAAAAACTGAATTTGGGCTTTTAAGCAGTCTGTTTTGGGGCTTTTTGTCAACTTTCTCAATTGGGCACCGGTGAATGGTATGAAAATCCACCTGTAAATGCCCTTACCTTGACCTGATTATTCACAGAAATATTTTCATATTCTTTTTCAGGTCTCCGAAAGGTGTACCCATATTACTTCACGTTTTATACCACTTCTCAGAAAAAGTGGGAAGACAAGCTTGTGTTAGAGGTCTTCACTGAGGAATTCCCCACAAACACAAAAGAAAACTATGTAAGTAATAACCTAATGTATGCATGACTGAGTATATGGGAGGGGCATGAAAAATACCTGATGGCGTTCATTTTCAAACTATTCGTTTTGGGGTCTATTTGAAATTCTGCATATATGTGTGGCCTTGGCAACTTTGTAACTCTATTCTTGTGAATGATATTTAGATCAGTATTTCATCTAATATTCCATTATTCAAGACTCATTGTATGCAGACAGACTGTTCTCCTTTGTGGCTTAACCATTAAATGAAAGAACCAAAATTTACTTCACATCTATCGTGCCATAAATCCTCATCGGGGATTGCATATCCATCCAATGTGATACACTGTATGTTGGCATGTTTTGAAGCCCTTGGGCTCTTGTTAATTTTTCTCCACCCATTGCAAAAGTTCCCAGTCCTATTGGTATTGGGTTGGGGCAATCTGGCTTGTTGAGATGTATTTATCCTCAATCAATGCCCGTACTTGGATTTTTTGGACCTGGTGGGACAGCATTCACAGTCGTATTCTCTCGAAGCCTGCTTAAAAAAGTCATGTGAACATTGTCTTATCTGCAGATTAAAGCCATCGAGTCTGGCGATCTCCTGGTTAATGATCAGCGCATACCACTGGACTACAAACTGAGAGTGGGAGATACTGTATCCAGCAAAACACACAGGTTTGTGCCTATAGTATACGTAATACGCCCTGCAAACTGAAAATATAAAAAGAAGACCCGACTCATGAGAACTCATAATGAGTGTGATATGATCATATCATATAATATCGACTCATCAGTTGTATCGAACGTTCTTTTGTGACAATGTTCCACAACAATTTGATATGATGCCATCATGACATTATCTTTTTGATGTTGTTGGCATTGCAATGGAAATGTCACCATGAACATCCACTACGATTGCTCAATACGAATGATGATAATCAGACTCAGATGTCCTGGGTCACCAGGTCGTGGACTTCGCCTTTTCCAAACAGGCGTGGTAATGGAGGGTTTCATATTTTATTTAACTTGGACCATTCTCAAAAATGGTAAACCTGCAATAAATGTCCAATATAACCTCTTGCAACAATTTAGCATTAAAATGCTTTGAGGTGTGGGGACCATTTCTTAGAACCTTTAATTTAACTCTTTGTGCATTACTGTACAAATGCAGTAGTACTGTGTGAGACATTGCAGTGAATGACATACCAGGTGATAAAAACATTGTAATATACCACAGTTGACTGCCAATATAGATTTAGCGAGAAGTTGATTCACAGTGAGATGGTCTTAGCCATAGTTTGAACTGAACCAACAGGTCATCAATCGAACCAAACCTGAGGCAAAAACTACTGTTAAAAGACAACCCCACAAGATCTGCCTAAAGATATCCCATAGCAGGGTCCGTTTTACCCCTGTTACTCTGTTCAACTCTAACTTTTGTTTTAGTTTTGTATGTTTATATGTATATTTTTATGTTCCCAGACATGAAAACCCTGTGCTGGACCTACCCATAGAGATCATATACGAGGACCGCGAGATGCTCGTCGTGAACAAGCCAGCAGGAATTCCCTGTCAGCCATCCGGACGATTCAAGACCAACTCTGTCAGCAGTATCCTCCAAAAAGACCTGAACATCAACTTCTTGAAAAGTAAATTGCAAGCTGAAATTACGCAAATCGAATGAAAACTTACCTTCATATTTCCAACCTTGTGTCTGAAACTTGCTGTTCTCGTATATTCACTATGACAATATAACACTGTGACCAGGATAACAGACATCATAAATCTGGCAAAATAGCAAGAACACGATTGAATGTGAATACAGATCCAAAATCGCAGGAAAAAATCTTTCTCTCATTGCGGTTTCATCACACATTAAATATAAGTTAAAGCTTAAATATTTCAATACAATCGGTGGCAAAGACTCCTGGGTTTAAATTTCTCAATTTTGGTCCCCCTGTACTGAAGCATTTGTTTACCCATACTATTGTCTGATTTTTTTTTGGATTTACACATCCTTTCAATAATAGGCAAACACATGATAAATATCTGATCTTGCAAAGGTTTTTGTCCGAAACTGTCCCATTTTGAAGTGTTCGAACATGTTGAAGTGAACATCGTTTGTGTGTCTCTTCTCTGCAGACATGTACCACTTGGATTGGCAGGGCACGGGTCTGATGGTGTTTGCCAAGACTAAGACCAAGTTGGATATGCTAGAACACCAGGTACACAGTGGCTTGGTCACCAAGGAGTTCTTGGCCAGAGTGGAGGGAGAATTCCCATAGTAAGTACTACTAAACTAGTCCATCAAGGGATGTCTTGACTGGTCAGTTCAAATCCAATATTTTCATTAGTCTATAGAGACAATTGGAAGAACTGTCATTCAATCAGAGGGTTTCTGTTAAGTTCTGTTACTTTCAATGAAGTTTGATAGAATCTACCCTGCAACATTTCCTCTCAATAAGCAAAAGCTGAAAAGAAAGGCCCCTTCAATACTGAAGAGATGCACCTGACGCTGCCATCTTGGCTGATCTGTTGTCAAAGAATTAATTTCAATTATAGCACCAATCTGGGATTCAGTCACCTCTGAATTTTGTTTGCAATATATAATCAGTTGTTCTCAGACATTAATTCATTACGTCTATGTAATTTTAATGTGTGATGATTATCATCACACATTAAAATTACATAGACGTAATGAATTAATTATCTGCCTGATTTTGGGCCATGTCCTCATCTTTTCTAATAAATTTAATCGCCCTCTGATTTTATGGTGGGAAATATCACTTCCTTTGATTGAATCATTAGAGGATTAGCATATCTGGGAGTGAATTTTATCTTAATTGTATACAGCCAGAACAGCAATAAAGAAAATGGAATGTTTATTTTCAGTGGAAGAGTGGTCGTTGACAACGCCCAGGAAATCGTCTCGCACAAGCTGTCACTTTGGAAGATACATAATGGGGGAAAACCCAGCAAGACTGTCTTTGAGCGCATTAGCTATAATGGGAAATCTAGTCTGGTCAGATGTGAGTATAACGGAAGGCATCTAAAATATAAAGTTCAATGTTCTACCATGTGACTTGCTCATATTTATTCAACTGGGCAGTTTTACCCCTCAGGTGGGCAAATATTGCTCGAAGAGTATTATCGGTGTCGTCTTGTCTGTCCATCCGTCCGTCCCTCTTGTGGACACTGTATCTCAAGAAGGATTATAGCCATTGTTAATTCATACCACGTATCTCTGTGCAGTAATGTTGAAAATTTGAAAGTGTCTGAATCCTGATTATCTCTCTTGGATCGAAACACGCAGTAGTCTACAGTTGTCGAGTTGTGACGAGTCACAAGAGTGAGGTCCCTTCGTGTAGCCGACCCGTCGGCAGACGAAACGGTGGGGTATTTCACTTGCAATGGCACGGACTAAAGTAAACCGATTTAAAATTTGAAGAAATACATTTCAATTCTGAATCATTTGAACTCCTTGGTGTAGAAGGTGAAGGTATGGATATTCTCTATATAGTCAATATATAGAATATGCCCCACCGTTTGATCTGCCTACTCTTGTGATGCAACGTCACAACTCGGGAATACCGTATTAATTTGAAGCGTAACTTGGATTTTCGAATCGGACCAAAAAAAGGTATCTTGCACAACTAGGCCCCATGTGCGACCTGTGTACCAAATTTCAGAAAGATCCATGAAGTATTTCCTGAGAATTTACGATAACAATGTTTCAAGGGGAAATTCAAGATAACCGCCTGGTGGCCATATTGGATTTTCGAATCAGACCAGAAAAGGTATCCTGCACAACTAGACCCCAAGGGGAACCTGTGTACCAAATTTGAGAAAGATCCATGCAGTAGTTCCTGAGAAATCTCGATAACAAGGTTTCATGGGGAAATCCAAGATGGCCACCTTGTGGCCATATTGGATTTTCGAATCGGACCAGAAAAGGTATCTTGCACAACTAGACCCCAAGGGGAACCTGTGTACCAAATTTGAGAAAGATCCATGAAGTAGTTCCTGAGAAATTGCGATAACAAGAATTGTTTACTGACGACGGACGGACGAACGACGGACCATGGACAAAAAGCGATTTGAACAGCCCACCATCTGTGGTGGGCTAAAAATAGAAGGAATTTGTCTTTAGAAATAAACGGCCATGTCAACAAGTGTTTACACGTGTGTTTAATTCTGCCTATGCTCTATGCTCTGTCACTCTACCGAACCTCAGGCACAAGTCCTGACGTTATCCCATGGCTACAGCTGTTCAGCATTCAGATTCATGAGCGTCGCTACATCAGTCACACGTCACGCAGGGACGTCATTTTCCTGTCCACGTACAGCACATATTCAACGGCGAAACAGAAAACCGGTCGAAGCAGGCCGAGTTTCGTATTTCTCTGGCAAGATATTCTTGCATTCATTCTTCATGGCAATCCCACTATCATCAAAATATAATACCTATGATGCTTTAGCATACTTCACTGCTGAAAACAGACAGGAGAGAGTTAACAAAATCCATCGATTTTTGAAAATTTGAAAGTGTCTGAATCCTGATTATCTCTCTTGGATCGAAACACGCAGTAGTCTACAGTTGTCGAGTTGTGAAGTGTCACAAGAGTGACGTCCCTTCGTGTAGCCGACCCGTCGGCAGACGAAACGGTGGGGTATTTCACTTGCAATGGCACGGACTAAAGTAAACCGATTTAAAATTTGAAGAAATACATTTCAATTCTGAATCATTTGAACTCCTTGGTATAGAAGGTGAAGGTATGGATATTCTCTATATAGTCAATATATAGAATATGCCCCACCGTTTGATCTGCCTACTCTTGTGATGCAACGTCACAACTCGGGAATACCGTATTAATTTGAAGCGTAACTTGGATTTTCGAATCGGACCAAAAAAAGGTATCTTGCACAACCAGGCCCCATGTGGGACCTGTGTACTAAATTTCAGAAAGATCCATGAAGTATTTCCTGAGAATTCACGATAACAATGTTTCAAGGGGAAATTCAAGATGGCCACCTGGTGGCCATATTGGGTTTTCGAATCAGACCAAAAAGGTATCTTGCGCAACTGGACCACAAGGGGAACCTGTGTACCAAATTTGAGAACGATCCATGCAGTAGGCCTATTCCTGAGAAATCACGATAACAAAGTTTCATGGGGAAATCCAAAATGGCCCCCTGGTGGGCATATTACATTTTCGAATCAGACCGAAGAAGGTATCATGCACAGTTGTACCAAATTTGAGAAAGATCCATGCAGTACTTCCTGAGAAGTCACGATAAAGTTTCATGGGGAAATCCAAGATGGCCGCCTTGCGGCCCTATTGGATTTTCGAATCGGACCAGAAAACATATCCTGCACAACTGGACCACAAGGGCAACCTGTGTACCAAATTTGACAAAGATCCATGCAGTATTTCTTGAGAAACCACGATAACAAAGTTTCATGGGGGAATTTAATATGGCCGCCTGGTGGCCATATTGGATTTTCGAATCGGACCAGAAAAGGTATCTTGCACAACTAGACCCCTAGGGGAACCCGTGTACCTATTTTGAGAAAGATCCATGCAGTACTTCCTGAGATATGACAATAACAAAGTTTCATGGGGAAATCCAAGATGGCCGCCTTGCGGCCCTATTGGATTTTCGAATCGGACCAGAAAACATATCCTGCACAACTGGACCACAAGGGCAACCTGTGTACCAAATTTGACAAAGATCCATGCAGTATTTCTTGAGAAACCACGATAACAAAGTTTCATGGGGGAATTTAATATGGCCGCCTGGTGGCCATATTGGATTTTCGAATCGGACAAGAAAAGGTATCTTGCACAACTAGACCCCAAGGGGAACCTGTGTACCGAATTTGAGAAAGATCCACGCAGTAGTTCCTGAGAAATCGCGATAAGGTTTCATGGGGAAATCCAAGATGGCCGCGTTGTGGCCATGTTGGATTTTTGAAGCGGACCAGAAAAGGTATCTTGCACAACTAGACCCTAAGGGGAACCAGTGTACCAAATTTGAGAAAGATCCATGCAGTACTTAATGAGATATGACAATAACAAAGTTTCATGGGGAAATCCAAGATGACCACCTTGTGGCCATATTGGATTTTCGAATCGGCCCAGAAAACATATCCTGCACAACTGGACCACAAGGGGAACCTGTGTACCAAATTTGACAAAGATCCATGCATTATTTCTTGAGAAACCACGATAACAAAGTTTCATGGGGGAATCTAATATGGCCGCCTGGTGGCCATATTGGATTTTCGAATGGGACCAGAAAAGGTATCTTGCACAACTAGACCCCAAGGGGAACCTGTGTACCAAATTTGGGAAAGATCCATGCAGTAGTTCCTCAGAAATCGCGAATAACAAGGTTTCATGGGGAAATCCAAGATGACCACCTTGTGGCCATATTGGATTTTCGAATCGGACCAGAAAAGGTATCTTGAAAAGGGAACCTGTGTGCCAAATTTGACAAAGATCCATTCAGTAGTTCCTGAGAAATCTCAATAACAAAGTTTCATGGGGAAATGCAAGATGGCTGCCTGATGGACATTTGGATTTTTGGAATCGGACCAGAAAAGGTGTCTTGCACAACTAGATCCTAAGGGGAACCTGTGTACCAAATTTGAGAAAGATCCATGCAGTACTTCCTGAGAAATGACAATAACAAAGTTTCATGGGGAAATCCAAGATGGCAGCCTGGTGGCCATATTCGATTTTCGAATCAGACGAGAAAAGGTATCTTGCACAACTAGATCCCAAGGGGAACCTGTATACCAAATTTGAGAAAGATCCATGCAGTAGTTCCTGAGAAATCGCGATAACAAGGTTTCATGGGGAAATCCAAGATGGCTGCCTGCTGGCCATATTGGATTTTCGAATCGGTCCAGAAAAGGTATCTTGCACTATTAGACCCCTAAGGGAACCTGTGTACCAAATTTGACAAAGATCCATGCAGTATTTCTTGAGAAACCACGATAACAAAGTTTCATGGGGGAATTTAATATGGCCGCCTGGTGGCCATATTGGATTTTCGATTTGGACCGAAGAAGGTGTCTCGCACAACTAGACCCCAAGGGGAACCTGTGTACCAAATTTAAGAAAGATCCATGCAGTACTTCCTGAGAAATGACAATAACAAAGTTTCATGGGGAAATCCAAGATGGCTGCCTGGTGGCCATATTGGATTTTCGAATCGGACCAGAAAACGTATCCTGCACAACTGGACCACAAGGGCAACCTGTGTACCAAATTTGACAAAGATCCATGCAGTATTTCTTGAGAAACCACGATAACAAAGTTTCATGGGGGAATTTAATATGGCCGCCTGGTGGCCATATTGGATTTTCGAATCGGACAAGAAAAGGGATCTTGCACAACTAGACCCTAAGGGGAACCCGTGTACCTATTTTGAGAAAGATCCATGCAGTACTTCCTGAGATATGACAATAACAAAGTTTCATGGGGAAATCCAAGATGGCCGCCTTGCGGCCCTATTGGATTTTCGAATCGGACCAGAAAACGTATCCTGCACAACTGGACCACAATGGCAACCTGTGTACCAAATTTGACAAAGATCCATGCAGTATTTCTTGAGAAACCACGATAACAAAGTTTCATGGGGGAATTTAATATGGCCGCCTGGTGGCCATATTGAATTTTCGAATCGGACCAGAAAAGGTATCTTGCACAACTAGACCCCAAGGGGAACCTGTGTACCAAATTTGAGAAAGATCCATGCAGTAGTTCCTCAGAAATCGGGAATAACATGGTTTCATGGGGAAATCCAAGATGACCACCTTGTGGCCATATTGGATTTTCGAATCGGACCAGAAAAGGTATCTTGAAAAGGGAACCTGTGTGCCAAATTTGACAAAGATCCATTCAGTAGTTCCTGAGAAATCTCAATAACAAGGTTTCATGGGGAAATCCAAGATGACCACCTTGTGGCCATATTGGATTTTCGAATCGGTCCAGAAAAGGTATCTTGAAAAGGGAACCTGTGTGCCAAATTTGACAAAGATCCATTCAGTAGTTCCTGAGAAATCTCAATAACAAAGTTTCATGGGGAAATCCAAGATGGCTGCCTGATGGACATTTGGATTTTTGGAATCGGACCAGAAAAGGTGTCTTGCACAACTAGATCCTAAGGGGAACCTGTGTACCAAATCTGAGAAAGATCCATGCAGTACTTCCTGAGAAATGACAATAACAAAGTTTCATGGGGAAATCCAAGATGGCTGCCTGGTGGCCATATTCGATTTTCGAATCAGACGAGAAAAGGTATCTTGCACAACTAGACCCCAAGGGGAACCTGTATACCAAATTTGAGAAAGATCCATGCAGTAGTTCCTGAGAAATCGCGATAACAAGGTTTCATGGGGAAATCCAAGATGGCTGCCTTGTGGCCATATTGGATTTTTGAATCGGACCAGAAAATGTATGTTGCACAACTAGACCCCAAGGGGACCCGTGTACCAAATTTGAGAAAAATCCATGAAGTAATTCCTGAGAAAACGCAATAACAAAGTTTCATGGGGAAATCCAAGATGGCTGCCTGGTGGCCATATTGGATTTTCGAATCGGACCAGAAAAGGTATCTTGCACTATTAGACCCCTAAGGGAACCTGTGTACCAAATTTGACAAAGATCCATGCAGTATTTCTTGAGAAACCACGATAACAAAGTTTCATGGGGGAATTTAATATGGCCGCCTGGTGGCCATATTGAATTTTCGATTTGGACCGAAGAAGGTGTCTCGCACAACTAGACCCCAAGGGGAACATGTGTACCAAATTTGAGAAAGATCCATGCAGTACTTCCTGAGAAATGACAATAACAAAGTTTCATGGGGAAATCCAAGATGGCCGCCTTGCGGCCCTATTGGATTTTCGAATCGGACCAGAAAACGTATCCTGCACAACTGGACCACAAGGGCAACCTGTGTACCAAATTTGACAAAGATCCATGCAGTATTTCTTGAGAAACCACGATAACAAAGTTTCATGGGGGAATTTAATATGGCCGCCTGGTGGCCATATTGGATTTTCGAATCGGACAAGAAAAGGTATCTTGCACAACTAGACCCTAAGGGGAACGCGTGTACCTATTTTGAGAAAGATCCATGCAGTACTTCCTGAGATATGACAATAACAAAGTTTCATGGGGAAATCCAAGATGGCCGCCTTGCGGCCCTATTGGATTTTCGAATCGGACCAGAAAACGTATCCTGCACAACTGGACCACAAGGGCAACCTGTGTACCAAATTTGACAAAGATCCATGCAGTATTTCTTGAGAAACCACGATAACAAAGTTTCATGGGGGAATTTAATATGGCCGCCTGGTGGCCATATTGGATTTTCGAATCGGACCAGAAAAGGTATCTTGCACAACTAGACCCCAAGGGGAACCTGTGTACCAAATTTGAGAAAGATCCATGCAGTAGTTCCTCAGAAATCGGGAATAACATGGTTTCATGGGGAAATCCAAGATGACCACCTTGTGGCCATATTGGATTTTCGAATCGGACCAGAAAAGGTATCTTGAAAAGGGAACCTGTGTGCCAAATTTGACAAAGATCCATTCAGTAGTTCCTGAGAAATCTCAATAACAAAGTTTCATGGGGAAATGCAAGATGGCTGCCTGATGGACATTTGGATTTTTGGAATCGGACCAGAAAAGGTGTCTTGCACAACTAGATCCTAAGGGGAACCTGTGTACCAAATTTGAGAAAGATCCATGCAGTACTTCCTGAGAAATGACAATAACAAAGTTTCATGGGGAAATCAAAGATGGCAGCCTGGTGGCCATATTCGATTTTCGAATCAGACGAGAAAAGGTACCTTGCACAACTAGATCCCAAGGGGAACCTGTATACCAAATTTGAGAAAGATCCATGCAGTAGTTCCTGAGAAATCGCGATAACAAGGTTTCATGGGGAAATCCAAGATGGCTGCCTTGTGGCCATATTGGATTTTTGAATCGGACCAGAAAATGTATGTTGCACAACTAGACCCCAAGGGGACCCGTGTACCAAATTTGAGAAAAATCCATGAAGTAATTCCTGAGAAAACGCAATAACAAAGTTTCATGGGAAAATCCAAGATGGCTGCCTGGTGGCCATATTGGATTTTCGAATCGGTCCAGAAAAGGTATCTTGCACTATTAGACCCCTAAGGGAACCTGTGTACCAAATTTGACAAAGATCCATGCAGTATTTCTTGAGAAACCACGATAACAAAGTTTCATGGGGGAATTTAATATGGCCGCCTGGTGGCCATATTGGATTTTCGAATCGGACCAGAAAAGGTATCTTGCACAACTAGACCCCAAGGGGAACCTGTGTACTGAATTTGGGAAAGATCCATGCAGCAGTTCCTGAGAAATCGTGATAAGGTTTCATGGGGAAATCCAAGATGGCCGCCTTGTGGCCATATTGGATTTTCGAATCAGACCAGAAAAGGTATCTGCACAACTAGACCCCAAGGGGAACCTGTGTACCAAATTTCAGAAAGATCCATGCAGTAGTTCCTGAGAAATCATGATAAGGTTTCATGGGGAAATCCAAGATGGCCGCCTTGTGGCCATATTGGATTTTCGAATCGGACCAGAAAAGGTATCTGCACAACTAGACCCCAAGGGGAACCTGTGTACCAAATTTCAGAAAGATCCGTGCAGTAGTTCCTGAGAAATCGCGATAACAAGAATTGTTTACGGACTGACGACGGACGGAAGGACGACGGACCACGGACGAAAAGCGATTTGAACAGCCCACCATCTGGTGATGGTGGGCTAAAAATACGGTCACAAAATCTACAGCTCATTTCGCAAATCCAATGCTACTATTAGAAAATTTCTTACATTAATTAGATTATATTTGTTTCGGGGATTTCAACGAGAGCTGAATGTATTAATGGATGGCTAAGGTCGAAAATATTTCTGAAATATGTAATACGTACATTCGCATGCATATCTGCATTTATTTAATGATATCAACATTCAAACCATGATAACCACAGCGAAAGCGGGCTACTTTTTCGTAGCTTCCATCCTACATCAGCAGAAAAACGTAGGTAATTTGCCCGTGTATAATCAATAGCGGATTTGACTGGGATATATAGGTGCAGCACTATCACCAATCACAAACATAAAAACATAGTCATCTACCGGTTTCTTAATTCCTTTACTCCAATTATATGCGGATTTAAGTCGATTTCTGCGGAGGGATTACATGGATGGGCTAAACAGGGATTACCAGAACAGAGTTATACCAGATAACAGAATTACAGACACATCCTGCAGTGATCGCAGTAATCGGGCAGTATTCACGGAGACCTATCGATATCATATCCTCCATATGCAGGTTTGTCTACTCTGTACCCCACCAGGCCCTTGTTTGGAGTACCCATTTATCACAGCATTTTCAAACAAACATCCAGTTCGTTGTATCTATTCTGTAAAAGCTTTGTTGGCATGTATTGTAAATGAAGACATCAGGGGATTTCGTCAGTTCGACCAGACTGTTCAACGGATATTTAGTGGTTGTGGCCTATTTTCCGCGTTCACGACTGAACGCACCCAGCGACGACACCGTTGTTGATTTTACCTACATGTATGTGTTGACTACGGAACCGTAGAGGTCCCACGAGATAATTATCTCGTCCTACGACATAATTATCTCGTCCCACGACATAATTATCTCGTCCCATGAGATAATTATCTCGTCCCACGACATAATTATCTCGTCCCACGAGATAATTATCTTGTCCCACGACATAACTATCTCGTCCCACGAGATAATTATCTCGTCCCACGACATATTTATCTCGTCCCACGACATAATTGACCAATGACAACAGATTTTACAACTACGCTGTTTACCAATGAAAGCGCACGTAACGTACTTCTGTTGCAGCCAGTCTGGAAATTTTAGCAATCTGCAGATGGCCTAGGCAATAAAAATAACAATCTCAAACCACAAGGAAAAATTCATTGACCATTTCAAAGTTTTCTTGGGTTTGGATGAATGGAATCTTAATTTTGATGTCTCTGGTTCACTAAAAGTCTGCAAACCTTCGGGCGAATTATAGTTGTTTAACGCAGAGAGTGTTTCAACGTGTTATTATTTTTATTTTTTTTTCGTCTGGAGTTGTGGGATCTGTGTATGAAGCGGGCGCAGACTTCATAAAAAAGCCGATGTCATATTGTAATACAATTCTGTTGACATAGATTTCACACAAGACTGACTAGAGAACACCAAAGAAGTGAAGTGTATCCATTCCCTCAAACAGTATTCATCATTAGGAGTGAAAAGCTTCCAACTGCTATAATTTGATGTCAACATTTTCTTTAGCGGATACAAGTACACATCTGAACAGGTGTCTCGATCTCCGCCACTTCCTTGCATTATATAAATGTGACAGATATTACATATTAACCTGAGAAGGAGTAAACCGAGAAGGCGCCGTACATCGGGGGAGGCAAGGGCGTAGACAAGGGAGGCTTGGCCGGCCAAAAAAATAAAAATAAATAAAAATAAATAAATAAAAAAACAACAACAAAGAATGAAAGAAAGAAAACATAGCATAGAAGTGAATGTTTTTCTTATCAAGTATTTTTTTCCAGTTGTTGCTTAATACTGGGGAAGTAAACTTATCACCGCCAGTGCCTACCGGTAGGCCTAAATTAAAATTGCAAAGACAAAACAATAGATTGACGATTTCGGGATCAAATCTCGTGCGATCATCTCTGACAATGAAATAATGTTCTCTAATCCCATCGCGTATTTGGACGAAAACACATCAACACGTCCGTTGAGCAGAATTTTTCTTTTTTTTTTCTCTCTATATATAAACATATGTTTTGTGTTTCAATTGAGATCCCAGTCATTTGCTCAGTATTTCTTCATACACAAACAAGAGATATATTAATTTTCAACTACTTTTCACAAAGAAACCATAGAAATAAACCTACTGTCTGTCCCAGATAATATATCCCAGACATTTTCGGCGATATTTCGGAGACCATTTATCGTACAACATTGAAACACAGTATATTAAAGGTGAACTGAAAAGCTTTCCAATGTTCTGTTAAAATGTCATAAAACAAGAACTTCTATAGTTGTTACAATTATGTGTGGTAATAGTTCTGTGGGTTATTGTTTTATTTTGGGTATATGAGAAGTCAAAACTTATACCGAGAGCCAGAACTTTTAAAAACGTCATCGCTTGCCTCCCGTTGTTTTTGGAACGTCATGACGTTAATGTGGTCCTCGTTCATTCATCCGACGTCGCATGACGTCACATTTGAATAAAACTTGAATGAAGGGGACCACTATAACGTCATAACGTTCCACAAACCAAGAGAGACAAGCGATGCAAGTTTTCAAGACGGATTTATAACAGGATAACTTAAATATTGTTATTAGTACAATTTTGCACACTATATTTGCGCCAAAAACGTATAAAAGTTATGTCACATAAGACAAGATGTATATAAGCAACAATTTAGATAAAATTAAAAGCTTTGCAGTTTTAACTAAAAAAATACTAATTTTATTCCTTTCAATAAAATCGATTGAGAATTGCCGAAAATCGCCAATACGTACCATATTATTTCAACGCCACGATGGTGTTGATCTGCCAATGTTATAACATACAGACTTCACGTCATGACGTAAAAAAAAACCCCACAAATCTCCCATAGGACTTTCACATTTATAAAAAATATACCAATTTAGTTGTTTCATGGTGAACTGCAATACGTGCAGAATGAACGCTGGATTGAACTACGTAAATTTTATTAGTTTTATGTACACGAAGTCCTTAATATCGAAGTTCCGTGAAAGCATGCAGCAGTTCCTCTAGCTCTTTTGATGAGATAAGAATAGGCCGTATACTGTTGGCGTTCAGGAAAACAAGCCTATTGTCAATAAAACTCATCGTCAAAGGGAGTCATTAGGGACGACGTGTCACATTAATTCCCGAGCTAATGGTTGATCCAGCAGAGAGCTTGGGCGAGCTGCCCGGAAGAATATACCGGTATATGAGACACTTCTTTTCGCAAGTAACGTGCGCTTTCATTCGTTAACAACGTAGCTGTAAAACCTGTTGTCATTGGTCAATTATGTCGTGGAACGAGATAAATATGTCGTGGGACGAGATGTGTCCCTCCTCGCCCCTTGATTATGCATAGGAAGCAACAGTTGTCTCCCTCATCTACATCCCCGACACCACCGACACTTTTAAACTATCGCAGCCATTACGGTGACATCAGACCCGAGTTAATCATTTCCGGGTCGGAGCCCCTCGACCTACTTTTTTTTAAATTTGAGAGCAGATCTTTGTGGATTTTATAAGATGGGATTTTTCAACATTTCTGATAAATTTTATATTTCAAATTGCAGATGAGGCTTCAAACTGTACTTTCTGGTGTTGATTTGGCCACTTCGAGGGAAAGCAGGTGGAAGGACACATGAGAAGTGGAGGTGAACAGGCTCTCTGTTTGCAAGTTGAATGACATTTGGTAACACCGGTCAGCTGGCAATGTCGGCAAGTTGGATTTTGGCGATTTTTAACGCTAATACATAACAAGTAACGGAATTATTAGTAGACTAACACCCGGTATGCTGCTTGTACTGTATACTAGTCGGCCGGTCTTGTAAGGCACGACACAACCACAAGTTGTGAGTTGTTCGTTTCGTTTGGGGAAATTGTTCGAATCTTATGTACAGAACGAATCAAACCAGTCGTATTCAACGTGTGTGGGTGCGTGTGTGTGTATAACTTTTCACAATCGCGAAATTTCGAATCGGGATGAAAGACGGTCCAGCGGTAAGTTGGTACATAATAAATACAGATAGGAAGAGTTTAAATCCAATTCTAGCCAAGAAATATACTGAAATGGACAGACAAATCAACAGCTTCGTCTCGAAATGGTTTCCGTGTTGGGACAGTTGTTACGGTTTCCGTTTCAAATTGATGTGAATACAGATGTCAAATATATCTATCTACCTGACAGGAAACTATTTGTGGAATAGCTAGTGACTGACTATGTGAAGAACACCATCAATTAATTTCGGTACATAGGGTTGATATTTCATCTAAATGATCAATTTTTAGAGTGACAAACACGACATTCATAATGAATAATGGTTCTTTTCCGGAACAGGGCTATGCAACAATGGCTATAGAGACTAGCGTATTCCACAGCTGCCGATGACACGAACATACAGGGTCATACCGTATAGCAGAACAATATCTGATCAGTGCTACAGCAACGGAAGCCTCGTCTGAGTCTTGGTGGACAGCTTGGAAAGTGACGTTTACGCAGCCGAGGCCAACAACCCTGTGCGTGTTGAGATCTGCACTTAGCACCTGATACACGTCAGTCATGACAACTGGGAAACGTTCATTCAGTTCATTCATCCTAGCGCTTTCCCGCCTCTTTAACAAGGGTTACAGATGCTAAATATGGACAAAATTATCCTACTAAGGTGAATTATTCTTACATTTATGATAAATATTTAAATATTTCTTGGTATAAAATATTTCCTAGATTAAAGAGACAGGAAATAGACTGGACGAACGAACCAACCACTGTGAATCGCTCTCTCAATGAACCTGCCGATGCCATCAGCGCAGTTTTACTGTGAAAGGATTAATTTGAATTGTGTGCAAGTGGGGGATTATTCAAGCGATATCTTCAAGTTTTGTGACAATTTCTAAGTCGATTCAAATTTACAGCAACAAAAAAATCGATACTTGTTTTACCTTATGCAGAAAATGGACGGAACCCTCAGCTGGTCACATTTAGACAATAACTTTGATGTTGATGACTGGACATTTCTGGAGTGGGTGTTCTGTACAAAACAAAACTGGATCAGCACAAAACCAAAAATGCAATAATGGGGAACGTTCATAGATGCTGTGCAATTATCAGTTCACATAGATCCTAAAAGATACTCTTCAAAATATTAGCAAAGAATGGCTCGATAATCAAAAACTAGTTATAGCAATAATAGGTATATTAGTCTATGGGCTTACGTAATATTTTCCAGATTTGTCATTTTTTCGGGTAGATTCTTGGCACTCATGTCTAAACACATCTAGAAAGTTCGCTGATTAAGAAAAGAATGGGTGCCAGTTTTTGCATTAACATTTGGGACCTCCATTTTGAATTTCAAAATGGCCATCATCAAAAATCATTTTTTAAACATAATTGCCAATTATTCATTCAAATGTCATCCAATATTTGTTTCGTTTTATCTAAACTCTTATAAAGGGGCCAACCATTCATTGGAAACAAAATAAGAACACTATAAATACTCTAAATTAGCAAAAATCCAAGATGGTCACCAGATTTCAGGATTTGTTTACGTAGCCCCATATAGTCCCATACTAGTTGTATAGGACAAATGTTTGTCCCACTGGGAAACGTACTTCTAGACATTTGCGGTATGATTGTTTTGATTTGTTTTGTCTCGTCAAGACAAACATGATAGGAAGTGTCCCGGCACGAAACGGTGAAATTTTTGAAAAAAGTTTGAGGTCTGTCTATAGCCCCATATAGACCCATATACTGGGGTATAAGCCCAATGTATGTATAAATCCATACTGGGTGGACGTGTTGGAGTCTAGGTGAGTCCCTGGTGGCCCAATGGTGTCGTATGAGGTCTTATTTTGAAGCTCTCATGCAGGAGCACTTGACTACACTAATAATTCGTACGTTGTCAATAATCGACGCATGCGCAGCCTGGCCGTAGTATAGAAAGCAGGCATTTTTGGGGGTGTGTGTGGGTGTGTTTGGGTTAGAGATGGGCTATTCACGGTTCGAATGGGTCGTGTGAGGTATCCATGTGAAGCCTATGTAATGGAGCATCTGGTGGCGTGGATGTGGGGTAGAAATATGGTCATTCTGCGCATGCGCAGTCTGGCCGTTGTATAGAAAGCAGGCATTTTGGGGGGTATGTGGGTGTGTGTTTGGGGTAGAGATGACCGCTATGGGTCCGAATGGGTCGTGGAAGGTGTCAAAGTGAAGCTTGTGTGGGTTAGAGTCAGAATGGTGTGTTTTCAAATGCAAGTCGCGTCAATCTGCGCATGCGCAGTTGGTTGTAGTAAGTAAAGTGGTCATTTTGGGGCAGTGAAGGAAGGTATTTGGTGTAGAGAGGGACCATCCTTGGTCCGAATGCGTCGTGTGAGGTGTTATTTTGTAGCTCTTGGGGTGTGACCCCAATTTGAGGGATGTTCACGTCATCTGTGACGTCATTGGTGACGTCATCAGTACGAGTAGTAGCCAAATTGGATATTTTGGGGCAGTGAAAGGAAAGTATTTGGTGTAGAGAGGGACCATCCTTGGTCCGAATGCGTCGTATGAGGTGTCATATTGTAGCAACGCCCGCCAACGCGAAGCTTAACGCTTCAATGCCCTGGTGAAATAGCTCAGAAATTCTGATTTTCTAGATATTCCATGTAATTGTCACTAATTCTTCGAAATGCAGTGACGCCCGTCAACGCTTGCAGTTATGCCTTAACGCTCTAACATAACGCCTTGACGCCATGATATAGACCGGAGAGAGAACAACAACAACAAAAACAAGGATGACACATGAGAGAACAACAACAACAAGAAGTTTTTTCATATAGATTATTTCCCCCAATGTTACATCATACCCACGCTGGGGGAGCCGCGTTGGGTATGTTTACAACTCAAAAAGACTCTTGCCCAATCAGAGGCCACCATTTGCATCTATCATATTCGTTCCTGTCCGTTAGATGTAGTCTTGTCCAATCAGAAGTCGCCATTTCAGCAAGTTCCATCTTCGGCCATGTTCGCTCTGAACCGTTTATTCTAATCATCGTCGGACAGGCCTGGATATTCTTCGGGCAGCATGTCCTGAAGCAGTTGTTTGCGCATTCTGATCGCATTTTCCAGGGCCACGGTGGGTGGTAGCCCCATAGCCTCTTCCAAGTGACGCTTGGCCTTCATGATGGACCTGTGCGTGGGGTCGCCTTTCATTTCAAGCGGTAGTAAGGTATACTGTTCATAGATCGCCATGGCTGTTTTCCTGATGCGGGGACGCATTTGGGTGTACGCCTGTTGTAAATTATCCTCTCCGGCGTCCTCGATCGCTGCAGCGTAAGTATTGATGGCTGCTGTCACAATACGATCCCAGAAGGTAGGTTCTGCCTCACTTTCCACGGACGTATGCTGACTATCTGAGGTCAAGCTCTCCGTATCACTAGATAGCCTCTCAGCAATCTCTGTTTCGGTATCAGTCGATACACTCTCAGCAGTCTCTGTATCAGCATCCCCCTCAACGGACTCCTCGGAGTCTTCAATCCCATGTATATTGTTCTGGTGTCGCATCATATCGTAATGTCTGGTGAACGTGCGTTCGCACTCAGAGCAAGTATAAGTCATGTTGACGGTTGAACGTCGACTGTGCGTGTTTTGGAAATACGCTCGCTTTTATAGACAGTAACGCCCGTCAACGCTTAGCTTAACGCTTCAACGCCCTGGTGAATTAGCTCAGAAGCTCTGATTTCCATGGAATTGACACCAATTCATCGAAATGCAGCGACGCCCGTCAAAGCCCGTCGTTACGACTTAACGCCCGTCTCAACGCCCGTCAACGCCCAGCTTAACGCTTCAACGCCCTGGTGAACTAGCTCAGAAGCTCTGATTTTCATGGAATTTATTTGGTTCACATTGGATATGCATTATTACATACTGTGAGCAGAAAATATTTGTCATATACCAGTAGTCCGTGAGCTACTGGGGCTCACCTTGCACACCCCCCCCCCCACTACAGACCGAAACTATGTTTTTTATGTGCTTTAGGACATGTCAAATAAGAAACAATTTGTTAACAGTCGATAAACTGGGACTCACTACCCTTTTAATCACTTTGAAATTACTCCTGTGTTAATAAGTACAATTTTTGTGACAATAGGGGGTAGGGTTACAAGAATAGTCTTATCTTCCATAATTATTATCCAATCTTTATAATATTGGCCACATATTATTCAGCATTGATTGCTGCATCGAATATTTACAAGATAATATCACTATTTGTTGGGTATGACGTCACACAGGGACCATACCTACAAAAGTAGGAGTAGTAGTGAAAGCGGGCGTTTTGGGGTGCGTGAGGGTATGCTTGAGCAATTAAGGGAACATTCTTGGTTCGAATGCGTCGTGTGAGGTGTCAAAGTGAAGCCCTCGGTATGTAGACCACGGCTTGAGGGATCTCCACATGATCTGTGATGTCATTGGCGACGTCATCAGTAGGAGTAGTAGCCAAAGTAGGCATTTTGAGGGTTCGAAGGAAGGTTTTTGGGGTAGAGATGGACCATCCGTGGTCTAAATGGACCGTGTGGGGTTTCATCTTGTAACTCGCTGCATGTAGACGACGAATGGTATGGTTTTTGTTGGAATAGATGTTGGATGGCCCATCTCTACCCCAAAAACCTTCCTTCGCACCCTCAAAATGCCTACTTTGGCTACTACTCCTACTGATGACGTCACCAATGACATCACAGATCATTTGGAGATCCCTCAAGCCGTGGTCTACATACCGAGGGCTTCACTTTGACACCTCACACGACGCTTTCGAACCAAGAATAGTCCCTCAATCGCTCAAGCACACCCTCACGCACCCCAAAATGCCCGCTTTCGCTACTACTCCTACTTTTGCATGTATGGTCCCTGTGTGACGTCATACCCAACAAATAGTGATATTATCTTGTAAATATTCGATGCAGCAATCAATGCTGAATAATATGCGGCCAACATTATAAATATTGGATAATAATTATGGAAGATAAGACTATTCTTGTAACCCTACCCCCTATTGTCACAAAAATTGTACTTATTAACCCAGGAGTAAATTCGAAGTGATTAAAAGGGTAGTGAGTCCCAGTTTATCGACTGTTAACAAATTGTTTCTTATTTGACATGACCTAAAGCACATAAAAAACATAGTTTCGGTCTGTAGTGGGGGGCAAGGTGAGCCCTAGTAGCTCACGGACTACAGTAAGAAGTTGCACATTTATACCAATATTTCTTGATAATAACGTCGAAAACAGGTTAATATCCATGCAAACGAGTTCAGATGAACAGTTGTCTCAACTTTAATGCATTTCAAACCCAAACTATTTGCGCACATTTCGATTACATGTTTAAAATAATGTTGAATAACAAAAAATCATACAGATCGGCTAAAAAAAGGCGGCCATTTTGAAATTCAAAATGGAGGCCCTAAATGTTAATGCAAAAACTGGCACCCATTTTTTTCTTAATCAGTGATGTTTCTAGGTGTGCTTAAACATTGGTGCCAAGAATCTACCCAAAATTTTGCTTTTTTTACATAAGCCCACAGACTATATCAAATAACCTCCCAATAACTAATTCTTGCTAAAAAAAATCGATAAATAATCGATAAATAAACGTTCGGATCGACAATAATGTTCGGAATTTCGTAGATCTGTATAGTTCGATCACTATATCGTCAACAAACCCAACTATTTAACGACCGAGCTACCGAGTTAAATTGTGTAATCTTCACATTGTGAAAATCTCAGACATATATTGACTGCATAATGTTTGTTGAGGCAATGGTTATATATAGTTTGACAATTATTAGTGGGTACCGACAACAGAGATACGATGTTTTCACAGTTTAATTTGTCAATAACCCATGTTACACGTCTCCATTAAATAGTAACACATTGTAGAGAGTTGTTATGATGTCGTCGTGATGTCAAATCGTCCAAAACGTCGGAGCATTACTTTAGAATGTTGTATTATGACACTGGCCCAACAGGTGCGCTACAAGCAAGGATGCAAGTAGCAATTTGAAAACAGTTTTAGAAGTTTAGATTCTCATGATATTAACCGAAATGAGTCTGTTGTCAACTGATCTGGAAGAAATCGACTTCTCATTTGATTGTTTTAGGTGGCTTCCGTCGAGGGAATAATTATAACGGAAAGTTTTTATCATGATTTCGAAATTAACGAAAATCATTCTGAACGCCAAATACCCAATGGCAGCTTCAATACGACAGCATAAATGTGTGTCTCAATAAACGGCAAGTAATACACACATTTCAATAAAAAAATATCTTCTTCTGTACACTGTAGTGCCGACTGATCACAACAACAACGACTTGACGATATCAGTCGAAGATTTCTGCCCTATATGTAGGCCTATATATATTATTCTATATTGAATCATTTACAACGAGCATGGGATTTGCAAATACTCTTATCGAATGACTTCTAATATCAACCTACTCTTCCTGGAATTATCTCATGTTCAACGGAACGTTCATATCAATTGAAAGTGAATTATGGACGCAGTATATCGTAAATATGGTCATTAACAGCTACATTTGCTGCTAGCTTACCCAGTTTTACACTTCATATTTGAGTCTACCCATACTTTGAAGTTCAGCTTTTCCTATCTTGTACATGCATATATTTTACCACTGAAAGCCTCTTACCGAAAATCGACAAGATGAAATGTCCTTTTTCTTCTGCGTATTTGACCCAGAAATATATGTGAAAAAAGCACAGGGTTCTTTTTATATCTGAGAATATATCTTAATTATGGTGCTGATTGAACCATGAAATTCCATATAAATGCATGCTGTCTCATTGAATGTGTTATGTTTATGTTTATATCGCAAGGTTAAAATATTTTATTCATTTTTGATATGTAGTACTTCAATTACAGATTGTTATTATATAACGAGATCCACCAGCAACTTTCCCCCATCCCAAATGTATTGAAACCCCTAAAATGTGAGGAATCGCATATCAGCAAATAATCTTGTGATGAGACTAGATCACAAAGGATCATCTAACTAAGCCGTATCCACTTCAATAAAAAACCGGTAAATTCGCAGTTATTTGGCCTTTGTCTTAGCTGAGATCTGGCAGCAATAGTGGCCAGGCCTTTTACGGGATTCTCATAACAATGTACCCATTGTCGTCTTCCAATGACTGCGACCTACCTTTCACCTTCGATTGTTTCCAGGTTTATCAGCATCGGTTATTTAATCTATAAGTAAAAGACGACAATGATGAAGAAACCATGTACATCAAGAGTAACACATGCGGCTTGAATTGATTGCCCGGGGGAATTCACCAATAATTGACCGAACCACCTGGATGAAAAGAATATAATATATCATGTCGAACAATGCAGGACGTCGATCGAGGACACTACCTATGTGTTATCCTTATAAATAAATCCACCCACCTATAGGCCTATAAACTGCACACGAAAGCACTGGAGAATATAATGAAAGGTCTTATGTACTGCATTGCTATAACACCCTGGGTTCACTGACATTCTTATT